>JANHGC010000612.1:205240-215872 GCA_027560395.1 Boaedon fuliginosus | reverse complement strand
GTTTGACGACTGGGTTGGCTGGGTTTGGGGTGGAGATGAACTCCACCCCGAACCCAGCCAATGATGCCGCCGAAGTGATGTCCCAGTGCCTGAGGGCTGTGGGGATCTGGATGGGGACCAACAGGCTCAAGTTCAACCCTGACAAGACCAAGTGGCTCTGGGTCCCTACTTCTCAGACCATCCAACACTTGCCATCGTTGGAAATAGTGGGGGAGGTGTTGACCCCCTCTGAGAGGGTTCATGATTTGGGGGTTGTCCTGTATCCACAGATGAAATTAGAAGACCATTTGACGCCTGTGGCCAAGGCGACCTTTGCCCAGGTTCGCCTGGTGCACCAATTGTGACCCTTTCTGGACCGAGAAGCATTACTCACAGTCACTCATGCCCTCATCATCTCACAGCTAGATTACTGCAATGCACTCTACTTGGGGCTGCCCTTGAAAAGTCTTTGGAAGCTTCAACTGGTCTAGAATGCGGCCGCGTGAGCAGTCCTGGGTGTTCATCGATACACCTATGTCACACCACTCTTGCGCAGCTTGCATTGGCTCCGAGTAGGCTTCTGGGTACAATTCAAGGTTCTGGTTATTACATTTAAAGCCCTACATGGCATTGGACTAGGTTACCTCTGAGATCGCCTCCTGCCACCAGTGGGCTTCCAGTGCCCCGGGAGGTTGCACAGGGTGGGCCTCCTCCGGATACCATAAACCAGGCAATATCACCTGGCAACCCCACGGAGGAAGGCCTTTTATGCAGCGGCCCGAGCCCTTTGGAACGATCTACAGCGTCCCAGACTTAAGGCTCTTCCGCCGAGCCTTGAAGACCCGGGTTAGCATGACCCACCGATTTTAGTGACTTTAGTCATTTTAATGGGGATTTTAGTGTTGGAAATGTGTTGTAAATGTTTTAATATTTAAAGAGTGTTTCTATTGTTGTGAGCTGCCCTCAGTCCTGTCGAATTGGGCAGCCTACAAATTTGAATAAAATAAAAAAATAAACGTTTGAGGAAGGACAGGTAACAATGGCTTTTTCAGGAAGATTGACCTCTTGTTCTGCAGAGAGAGGTCTCTGGGAGCTGCTGGAGATGTGGCGATGATGGAGATTCCCAAGATTAGGCTTTTGGAAGAAAGTGGGGAAATGGGAAAAATAGATGCACTTACCCTCTGTTTCTAAAAATGAACAAAAATAATCATGCCTTCAACAAATGATGATTTGCTACTGAATATTTATAGTCCCAAAGGTATTTTTTCCAAAAGGCAACCAGAGTTTCTTCGGGGGGTTTTCCTTTGAAAATGTTTTGCTCCTCATCCAGTTCAGAACTGAAGAAACTTCTTGGATTAGAAGTGAAATGTTTTCAAAGGAAAAAAAAGAACCAAGAAACTCCAGTTGCCTTTTGATAAAAATACCCTTGGGACAACCATGACCTGGATGATTGAGAATCTCCATAGGCTTGAATTTTGATAGCAAAACATTGAAAGCTTCTCCTCACAACATTATGCTACCAAAATGCTACAGAGATGCAGAGGTTCAGGAGAACCCCTTGCTAAGAGTCTGCCCAGTTCAGAGAAACCCCAAATCCCACTCCTGGATGGCCCTTCCACCCTGCCCTGCCCCTCCCCTCCCAGGAGTCTCTACGTGGCCCATTTTGGATTCCAAGTAAGTGCAGGGCCACACAGAGGCTCAGGGAGTGCAAAGAATGGACCTCCCAGAAGTTCCAGAAGTCTGGGTCTGTTTCTGGTTTCCGGAGGGCCTCCGGAGCCTGGGGAGGCCCGTTTTTGCCCTCCCAGAGACTCCAGGAAAGCCTCCAGAGCCCAGGGAGGTGCAGGAGGCCAACAAGGCCATGCTCACCAGGGCCATGCCCACCCAGCAACTGGGCAGAGAAGCCCTTGCTAACATTTTTGCAGCCCACCCCTGTCCGCTTGATGTCAAGAAGGGCATCAGGCCAGTAAACGCTCAGATCCATCCAATTGCCCCAACTCTACCTCTAATTAAGGGATTACAGGCTCATAAACAAGGGAGTTTGAATGTTGAGAGGTTCTGGGAATCTTAGATTGCCCATACAAGGGTTACGCACATTGATAGGAGGTCCTTCATCTCGGGCTGTTTGGGAGAGACTGCCCATTAAAGATACTACGCTTGAAGTGGCCATCGGCACAGAGCTTTGCAATGATTGTTTTGAATGTAAAACCCATAATTTGATATTGCAACCTTTGAGTGATTCAACATGCATCAGTAAACCCCACTCCGACTCACTAGCTTGAGTTGCTCTGCTCCTAGCCAGCCCTGTGTGGTCTCTTGTCTTATTTCTACAGACCTTCAAAACAGACCCATCAGTCTATTTACAAAAATGGCTTGCTATAAATTTAACAGTATTGCAGTTCTCAGCATGAATTGTTCTGGCCTTCTGGTATCTTTTTTCACATTGCACGGTTGCTGCTTTTAAAGAACATTCTGCTTTGAAGAACATAAGAAATAGCCATGGGAAGAGAATAATAGGTTTGTATTTTTAAATTAGAACAGAGATTAATGACAACACTCTTTTAATTTCAGAAAGCACAGCAGTGTGACTAAAATATGGTTCCATATGGCCTACAGCAGCAGCACCTGAGATCGTATTAGGGAGATTAAATCAAGTCTACTGGCCACTCTTGAAAGAGAGACTTCCAGAGGATTCTGTTTTTTGCAAAGACTTTTTATTTTACATTGCGGATTCTATATTCCATCTTAAGATACATGATCTGGTCTTTGATTAAGGAATGTAATTCAGATCCATCAAGGGAACAATTCGAAGAATTAATATCACCCGAGGCTGTAAACTGTATAAAAGCAGCTTCAGTTGTTTGGGCAAGAAAACACTGATCCATAATCTGAGTTTTGCAGCATTGAGAATCATAAAATATTAACTGTGAATGATGGTAGGCACCCAAAAAAAAGGAAGGAGATGGTACTTACTGAAGATGCAAGGAACTTACTAAGAGGGGCTGGCTCCAAGGTTATTTCCCCACAACTGATATCCTCTAAAATGTTTTAGATTTTGTGTTCTCAAAGTGCAGAAGTTGTAATCTGTTGTATCTGGAGGATATTAGAATTAGGAAAATTGTGCAATAGAATTAAGAGTAGAGATTGACATCTGGTTAAAATGGAAACAACTTAAACTGCTATTCTCACTCTTTTTATCTTTAGAGAATACCTCTTAGGTTGGATTGCTTGCTTATTAGATTGATAAGCAAATTTTATCTATTTCCTTTTTAATTAAGTTTTGAATACTGGCGGAGGAATAATAATTTCAGATAACCAAAGCTATTTTTATCCCATTCCACAGCTCATATACTGAGGGAAAATGTTGTCTGCAGGCAAATTTGTAAGCAAAAGCTATAAAGAAAGTTGATAGAGTTGATGCTTCTGATATCTAGAGCAGTGATATTGCTTCTGATCAATAGAAAAAAAATATTCCAACTCAAGATTCTATCAACATCTGAGACTTTTTTTTAATGTAATTTTTGATGCCTTAAAATCTCTTACTTGGGCTTTGGCAAAAGTCGAAGCCAACATACAGAAGATGGACTTGGTGATCACAGTTTTATGAGATGGAGGCTGATCAACTAAAACATAGATTTAAAATTCATTAACGAAATATCTAGGGAGATTCTCAGTCATCTAGCTCATGGTTGTCCCAAATATGGTTTTTCAAAAGGCAACAGGCCTTTGTTTTTCCTTGAAGACGTTTCACTTCTCATCCAAGAAACTTCTTCAGTTCTGATGAAAAGAAGTTTCTTGGCTGAGAAGTGAAATGTCTTCAAGGAAAAACAAAGTCCTGTTGCCTTTTGAAAAACCACCTTTGGGTCACTAAAGAAATGTTGAGTGATCCAATCTGAGTCAGTCACCGGGATTAGAGGATCTTGTAACATTATCCTGAGACACATATATTTGTCTTCATTCATGTCTTGAAGACCAATAGTTCAAATACAAGATTTGTCCTGTAAAAATAAGATTCCTCAATATTTACTTGAACACGAAGCAAGTTCAGTTTCTAATGCCCTTTGTAAGGTAAATTTCATTCAAAATTGAAAGCAGTCTCAGTCTAAAAATTGAACCTTCATATTACCGTATGTGGGCTCTCCGTGTGCATTCAAAATCACACTCCAGACTAAGGTAAAATTCCTTTAAGTCAACAACAACTTGAAATAATATTTTCCAGCTCTCTCAATAAACAAGATAATGCTATTTCTTGATTTCCTTTCTACCACCCCCACTCCCCAGATAATTAACAAAGGTAAAAAATTTTGAAGTTCACCTTGCAGGAAGTAAAAGTGTTGTTTTTTCCCCTCTTTATCTGAAAATGGTAATTTATTTCTACAAATACACCAATTGTATACTTTTCATTACAGATAGGATAGTTTAAGTTTCTCTAATTAAGTTTAATATGTCCCTTGTGTTATAGTAATTTGCTTTTATTTGTGTTTTATTTTGTTACTAAATTTGGAGGTGGGTATAGGTTTTATCTTTATGTTGTCATTATCCATTCTATGAATGTTAAAAGATCTGGGATGTCCTTCTAAGAAAAGAAAGACTTTTTATAATTTGGGCAATTTAAAACCTGAGGTAACTTTTTCAGAAAGATGAAGAGGGAAAATTGAACATAATAATCTGGAAAAGTAAATGAAAAATGTTTATGGGGCTTGTGAAAACCTACTTCGGAATAATAAACAAATTCTTGTATATCTGCTGAATTCCACGTCCACTTTATGCAATTGGCTTCTAGATTGAGGCCAATAGTAGTTAAAGTATATAATAATTTAAATTCTTTCTTTTGAAAGATACTAAATATATTTGAATTTATGAAATTTTGCACAGCTGTTAATATATAACTTTAAAGGCATTTTTTTTAAAAAAAATATATACTTTATACCTATTATAACTTTTATCCTTAGTGCTGACTTGATGGCTTCTGATGAAAAAGTAAGCAATTTTTGTAAACAAATCAAATGCTTGATTTGACTGCACTGTATTAAATGCAATGTTATTGGAACTACAGGTAGTCCTTGACTTAAGACTGCAGTTGAGGCCAAAATTTCTATTGCTAAGGTTACAAATGTTGGGAAGGTTACAAATGGTGATCACCAGACCCTGGGACTGTGCAGCTGTCATAAATACATGCCAGTTTTGCTAAGTGCCTGGATTGTGATCACATGACCATGGGGGTGGTAAATGTGAAAAGTGGTCATAAATCACTTTTTTCAGTGCTCCAACTTCAAAGGGTTACTAAACGAATGATTGTAAGTCGAGGACTACCTGTACAACACATTTTACATTTATAAAAACAGAAGGTTGCTAGTCCATATGGTTTTCCTCTAGAATGTAATAGGATAGCTGATAATATTTTTGCTCCTATATTGTTGGACCTGTCTACTATACTGTTATAAATAGAGATGTTTTTCCCCCTCTTCGTTTTGTGAAATTAGCGTATCAGTAATTGAATTGAACCCAAGTAAAGATTGGGCAATTCCCATCTGCTTTCTTTGCTTAAATAGAGATGCTCAGTAACACTTGAAAGCAATTCTGGCACAGAATTTGCAAACTATAATACTCTTGATAATTCATTTCTAAAAGGCTGACAGATCTTAGATAATATGAGATTGTTCACTGGTGTTTTAGAGTTATAATCAGAAAAACTTGAATTGGCACTGATGGTTTCATGGGATGAAGAAAAAGTCTTTGCCATGGTGCAGGTTAAATTTTTGGAAAATCTTGTATTAAAAAACAAAGGATTCTGTAGATGCTTATGAAGGATTGTGCATTGAATTTATAGTGCTACTGTAGAAACGTAATATATAATGAGGTGACTTTGATCCATACAATTTGAGTTGTCTTGCTTTGGTTTACTATTCATATTATTGTAAATAAGATTTAGGAAGAAAAATCAGGTTCAAGCCTGTTAATATGGAATTAAATACAATGGAAACCTGAAATGTGTAGATTTATAAAGAATTTTAGATTTAATGAGCCTGGGGTTTAACTAAAGGGATAAGCTTTTGAACTGGCCCTGTAGTGATAATGTGGAAAAACTGGTCATTGTGATTCTTCTCTCTCTCTCTTTCTCTCTCATCTATCTATCTCTATACATCTATCATTTTCCTTTATTTTTGTTTGGGTTTGTAGATCTATATTATTTTTGTACTTTATTATAGAATTTTTTCAAGGAAGGACAGAAGGGAGGGAGAGAGGGAGGGAGGGAGGGAGAGAAGAAGGAAGGAAGGAAGGAAGGACTAGATTCCATGAGCAACTTAGCTAGAGTTGAAATAAATTATCAGAGCAAATCTTAGTTTAGAGCCCTATTTTAAAAAGGCAGGAATGGGACCTTGATTTAAAAAAATAGCCAGTCCCTTGGGAATTGTCTACTATGCAAGATAGGTCAATTGTAGCAAAATATGAATTCTAAACTAGATACCACGGATCCAAGAAAGCCCTTTTTGTGGCAGCTTTTTAAACCCAAGTATTCTGTAGTTGTTCTATTGGATCTTTCAACTTTCTGTTTTAGAAATAGTTTTCTAAATATTTTTCCCAGCTCTCAAACCACAATGTTTTGACTCTGGAGATCATATAAAGTCCTTCCCCCCTCTCCTCCCCCACAATCCAGCATTTTGATAAGAAACTCTGAAAAACCTGATGATGGTCCATAGCTATATTTATAGTTGCAAACATTGTTAGTGCTTTGGAAATCACAGCTGCAGGAGCCATCACAATTCTGTTGCTGCCTCTACCACACAATTCTTACCCAAATACTGGATAATTTTTTTCCAATGTTTATGGGTCTTTCGCAAAACAAGTGTTCTCCTAAACATGCCCTCCGTATGATTGTCTCTCCATCTAGCACAGAAAATTTATCAAAGTCAACCGTCTCCAACCAAATGCCCTGCAAATATTGTATGCTAGCATTTCAGCTTCCAGAACTGACAGCAAGATTTCTGGATTTTCAAGTCCCAATTCCAAGAGAAAATAACCCTGGTCCTTTCCAAACATTCAAACACAATAGTAAAGTGTACACTTTGCTTCATTAAAAGTACTGGCGCTATATGCCTACTAGCTAAGGATTCTTTCACTGCCCTTCTTTTTCACTTCACCCCTTGAAGGCATTTTTATTAAAATGCGAGAACTGTCTGTCTCTACAACATAGAATTTTTGCCCTTGCTAGAGAAATGCAGAGGTGTAGAGGCTGGATGATGCCATGGAAATGATTCTGTGCCCTGGTTCACCAGCCTTCTTAGCCATTGCCCAGAATTTTTTCCTTCCAAGGCTATTTGAAGCCTGAGATGCTGTAACATCAAACAAAGTACATTTTTAACATGAGAAAGAGTCTCAGCTTCTTTGTCTCCTTTCTTCCCAAATTACTGTTGCTCAAAAGATGGCCTCACTTTGTGGTTGTTCAGTGGCTAAGTCATGCCTGACTCTTGGCGACACCATGGAGCCTATGGACTACAGCACGGCAGGCTTCCCGGTCCTCTAGTATCTCCTGGCACTCACCAAATTCAAGTTCATTGTATCAATTACACTATCTAACTGTATAATCCTCTGCCATCCCTTCTCCATCTTACCCAATATCAGGATCTTTTCCAACAAGTCCTCTCTTCTCATTAGGTTTCAAGTTCAGAATTCCTTGGACTGCAAGGCGGTCCAATCAGTCAATCCTAAAAGAAATCAATCCTGACTGCTCCTTGGAAGGACAGATGATTTCCTTTAGGATTGACTGATTGGACCTCCTTGCAGTCCAATGGATTCTCAAGAGTCTTCTCCAACACCACAATTTGAAAGCATCAGTTCTTTGGCACTCAGCCTTCCTTATGGTCCAACTCTCACAGCCATATATTTCTACTTGTAAAACCGTAGCTTTGTCCTCACTAGGACTACAGAACTGGTCATAGGAAGGGGAGAGGAGGAGAGATAGCAAGGGATGACCACTGGGTAGAGGTCTTCAATTTCCCAAGCTAGTGACTCCGCAATTATAGTGACCAGGTGTCCATATCTCCTGGCCACTATCAGCCCTTTAAGGCAGGAACGTTATTGTTGAATCTTGAAAACTTGAAACTGTTTTTCTCACTTCTGTCTTATACCAAATAGAATCAAGATGGGGTAATCTTAAGTTTCTTTCTCACCATTTTCTCGGTTTCAGGGCTAAATGCTTATATCACTATTCTGGCATTCTATTTTCAAGGTTACGTCCATGGTTTTCCACACCATAGAGATACCCCTCCCTACTTTCTCTCCTCCTCCCATAGCCATTTTAAATCAACACCAAAGGCCATGAGCAGTATCTTTCTACCTTTATTTTCAAAGTCAGAGAAGAATCTATAGAAGGATGCTGTGGTTGTACCTGGAGTCTTGATTTCTCAGAGTCCTCTGTACTCCAGGAGAGGGGAGTAAGAACAGCCGAGATGAGATGCAGCTTTGTGTACTTCACCTGCTTGAGGTCTGTTAAATTAAAAAAAAAATGAGATTATTGCATACTTCAGCACAAATATTGCATTTCCTCACATATAGATCATTTGGAAAGACACTTCTTGATGGATGGTCTTGGGAAAACATTTCAGTACTCAATTTATGCTTCTGTCTAGATATTTAATTCTGCAATCCCTCTTTCATTGCTTAGCTCACTTGGGGAATATTCACTTCTCTGTGAAGAGGAACCAACTTGTTCATTGCTTGCTTGCTTGTTTGTTCAGAAATCTTTTTTAAAAAGTCATCTGACATATCCTGATCCTCTCTCAGTTTGCAAAATGCAGATGGATACATCTATAGAGCATAAATGCACAGTTGTGCAAGACAGTCAAAGAGAGTGAGCTTGCTGTATCTTCTCACCCCATCAAGTATTTTACAATGGTGTTAGAATGTTGAAAAATCATATCCAGAAACTGGGGGAGATTAGGATGACCTATGAGTCTATTAAAACATCATTTTCCTCTTCATGCTTGGTATTTTAAGGGGATCAGAAAGGAGAATTCAGGGCAGCAGAGAGAATTAGCTAGGCTGCTGGCTTAATATTTTAGATCACCTGTGTTTCTCATCAAATGTGCTACCTAAAAGAATTGGTTAAAAGCTTTGATCTGACTTTAAATACCTCCAAACATCAGTCGCTGGAGGCATTTTAATCTGATTTTACTGGGGCTGGTGGGATAGGTTTAAGAGAAACAGAATCTAAAATGAACTTCACATTTTCCCATCAATCCTTGAGGTTTTTGATGCTCCCCTGATCTTTAAAATTAAGGGTAGAACAGAGGAATGGTCTCAGGTGGTTCACATCTGGGTGACAGTGAGACTACAACATCTTGGAAGCATGCAATAACCAAGTTTCTTATTAGATGCAGAAGAGCTTTTGAATGTTCAGCCACATCTGCTGCCTTTTATGTTGGTGGCTGTGCCCTTGTGCTTAATTGTTCTATAAAGCAATTACCCAGAAAATTAACCTTTCAAATGTATCCTGGCAATTCTTCCAGTCACTGAAATGAGAAAATATGAAAGCAACCTCTACAATGGTGGGTATATATGTCCCTGTGTGGTAGCAGTGATGCCAGGTTTTAATAGTAAGGTCGGTGGAAACGACGAGCATTAGAAAAGCAGCCGCACGTAAATTATTATTTTTTTAAAGGCAAACCAATTGCAGCAAAGGAAGCAGGAGACCCCGTAGAGGTTAACAGCCATGCTGGCATCAACATTCAGCATCCTCACAAAGGGCACTGCTAATGCTTGGTCAGTCCCTCACTTTCCCTGCTAGGCAACAAAGACAGAAGGCCCTCACCATTGTAATTCTTCACTATTTTCCCCAGTGTAGTGTTATGTCCAGGCTTCTTGGGGAGTTGATGGCAAATAGCCTCTGATGCCCGCTCTCACCATCCAAAATAAAAGTGATGCTGGTCAGGAGGGGAGGGGGAGGGGAGCACTAAAACAGAGGTGAACCACAAAACCGGAGGCAGCTTTGCTTAACTCAACCTCAAGGGATGCTGTTTTTCATCTATATGAATAAGCCTATCAGATCAGGACTGCAAAAAATGCAGAGCACCACTAGGTGGTAAACTAAGGAGATATAGAAAAACCAGGGCTTTTTGCTGGCCTCTAGTGGCCACCTGAGTTTCTGCAGCCCGGGTATAATCATCCACATAGATACTGTAGAGCTGGATGAAACTGGGTATGACTAGTTTGGTGAAAAGAAGGCCTGGGGTGACAGGATAACAGTGTTATCCAATATCTCAGGGGTTGCCACAAAGGAGAGAGAGACAAGCTATTCTCCAGAGCACCTGAGGGTAGGACAAGAAGCAATGGGTGGAAATTAATCAAGGAGAGAAGCAACCTAGAGCTAAGGAAAAAATTACTGACAGTTAAAACAATTAATCAGGGGAACAACTTGCCTCCAGAAGTTGTGGTTGCTCCAACACTGGAAGTTTTTAAGAAGAGATTGGATAGCCATTTGTCTGAAATGGTACAGGGTTTTCTGCCTAAGCAGGGGATTGGATTAGAAGACCTCCAAGGTCCCTTCCAACTCTGTTCCAACATGTTCTATGTTTTCCAGTGAATCCCTAGTGCTGCATAGCGGAGTGAGCTCCCGTTACTTGTCCCAGCTTCTGCCAACCTAGCAGTTCGAAAGCA
>JANHGC010000612.1:171344-184025 GCA_027560395.1 Boaedon fuliginosus | reverse complement strand
GGGGGGGGGGGGGGGGGCAAACCCAGGCTGAATATCTTTCCCTCAAATATCATCGCTCCCTCGCAATCTCTCAAAACCCATCGGGAGGTCCAGAGACTCGCTCACCGAAGTGGACTTCCCATTGAAAGTCTACTTTTTAAGCAACTTCTGCTTCTTTTTTCCTTCTCCTCACTCCTACCCGTCCCTCACCCATTCCTCCTTTCTCCTGCATCTGGCATCCTTACAGGCCGTAAGGCTGGGCTTCCTCTCTTTGCTCTTGCTGGGATACCCTACCCCGCTCAGATTGTGTGTGTGTGTGTGTGTGTGCATGTTTGTGAGAGTAGGGGACAAACCTGAACCCTACTCTTTCTCTTTAAGCCACATGGGTGCCCTAAATCCGCCCCGCAGGGCACTCTGTGCTGACTGAAAGCACCCAACAACAACAACCAAAAAAGAAAAAAGAAAAAAAAAACCCGAGGCACCTAGGCTGCAAACTGACTCATTCAATCAAGAATGTGGAGTGTCAGCCATTGATGCATGTCTTTGTGTCTTAAAATGAAAGGCACAGGCTTCAAAGACATGCTTATTAAGAGGGCCTTAGAACAAAATCAATGCCAGATGTGACCAGAGTGAGTAGCTAGTCCTTCCCTAAGCAATCACTACTATTCCGGGCAGTATGGCCCTCTTCCCCGAAGGTCACCTGCAGTTTCACTCAAAGTCCGGCCAAAAGGAGGAGGGGGGGGCGGGGGAAATCAAAGCTTAGATCAAAATGATTCCCCGGGGGTACAACACATTTAGATAATTAGTTTCACCTTGTGTCTATGCAAGATAAAAACACACACACATACACACCAGATTTGGGCCTATGTTTCTTTCGTACGCAGATGTAACAAAATGAAATTTAAAAAAGAAAAAAAAAACTCTATCCCAGTCCTGTTAATGTATAGGATCGTCCTCGGCACAGGACCATAAGCACAACATTTCAGTTATGAAGCAAGGCAGGTGAGTTTTGCCCCGTGATATGACCTTTCTTGCCACAATTCATAAGCGGAATTGCTACCGTTGTTCAATTAGTATCCGGGTCGTTAAGTGAATCTGGCTTCCCCGTTGACTTTGCTTGTCAGAAGGCTGCAAAAGGCGATCACATGACACCACCCCCCCTCCACAGGACACTGCAAATGTCATAGTTACCAAGCGCCCAAATTTTGATCCCATGGCCACGGGGGGCGGGGGGGGGAGGATGCTGCAACAGTCGTAAGTGTGAAAAACGGTCATAAGTCGCTTTTTTTCAGAGCCTTTGCAACATTGGTCACTAATCGAATGGTTGAACGTTGAGTTTACTGAGTGTGGGTGGAGCGCTTTTTGTGACATCCTAACTCCCCACGCCCCCCCTGGTGTTATATCTTAAAACCAAGGACTTCCCAGTCTGCCAGTATAGGCAGCCCCCTGGTTAGGACTGTTAACTTCGGAGCCTGCTGAGAACAAATCAGGGCCTGTCTCTGTAGGGAAAATATGTTTGTTTTTTTTAAATCCCATCCAGTGGGCCAAGATTTTGGGGCCTGTGGCTACTGAACATTTATCGCTTCCATCTTTGCAAATGATGAACATATGGGAATGCCATTACTTGTAATGGGCCAGCTGAATTTTTTTTTTTAATGGTCAAGTCTACTGTCCTTACAGATGAGCTCCTGTAAAGCTGTCACAGTGGTGTTTCCTAATGAAAGCTAGACTCCCCGCTCCCCCAGATTCAGCCAGAATGGCCAATTTTAAGGAAAATGGGAGTTGGTGTAATTATATCTAGAAGGCCCCAGATTCCCATCCTGGGAGGATATTCAGTCTTCATATCTACACTAACAAGGATAAGCAAATCTCTATCCATCAGACTAGCCCATCCCTCTCTTATTAAAGATAGTCCTCAACTTACAGCCTTTTGTTTAATGACTGAAGTTACAATGGCACTGAAAAAAAGTGACTTATGACCTTTTTTCACACATACGACCGTTGCAGCATTCCCATGGTCTCGTGATCAACATTTGGATGCTTGGCGACTGGCTCAGATTTATGACGGTTGCAGTGCCCAGGGGGGTCATGTGCTCCCCTTTTGCGGCTTTCCGGCAAGCAAAATCAACAGGGAAGCCAGATTCACTTAACAACCATGTGACTAACATTAACAATTATAGTGATTCGCTTAATAATTGTGGCAAGAAAGGTTGTAAAATGGAGCAAAACTCACTTAGCAACTGTCTTGCTTAGCAATCGAAATTTGGGCTCAATTGTGGTCAGACATTGATCCCTGTCTGCACTGCCAACAGGCTGAAGATGGATTAAACAACATCTTTAGCTTATGAGGCAGGGGTCTTCAGTGTGAATACAAAATTCAGACCAATATATATAATATAGATATATATATATATCCAGTTTTAGTCTCAGCAAGTACATTATATCTCTAGAACTTCCATCTAAGGCTCTGGAGTAAGCTGTCATCACTGATTTAAAATAAGATTCTGAGACTCCCTATTATTCCAGTGGGAGGTTAGATAATAAGAGTTTTAACCATGCAAGCCCTTCTCAATGGCTTTAACCTCCATTCACCCAATACCATCCACATAGTTCGGTTCTAGTTAATTAAATCAGGGAACCCTTCATTTGAGGCTAGGACCAGGAAAAGAAGTGGGAAACTCCCTGGCGGAGTTTCCATACTGGTGTTGCTTCCTACAAAGTACAAACCATAAGGAGTTCCTATCAGCCAACATACAATTCTGGTAACAAATGAAGATCCCCTTTGATCTGTAAAGATGGACCTTAGGTATTTCTAGCATTTATATTCTCATTTTAGTCTGGGCTAGGCAGCTAGTCAAAAGTACCTTAAGGTGCATCCTTAAAAAAGGCAAGTAGTCATAAAATAATAACCAGCAACCAAAGGAAATCTCTGTAAATGTCAGCTAACCCATCACAGAAAAGGTGTCCAAAAATGCAGGCAGATGAAAAGTTGGTGCCAAAACAGTCAAGGACAAGCAAATCTCTTTGGAGAGCAAGTTCCAAAAACACAGAGGTTCTTTCTCAAATCCCCATCCTCTCTCCTACAAGGACAGAGAGACTGATGTCTCCTCCAGTAGAGGACTTTGATGTCTGTCCAGGCCCTGCCTTTTGAAAATAAATAAATTTTCTTATTTAGAATTTTTTTTAAAAAAATTAAAGAGTAGATCTTCCAAAGAAGACGTGTGACTATTTGGAAGCTTTGTTTCCAATGTCAGCATTAGTCTAGCAGTAATCCTCGGGGTAGTTTATGAGCTCAATCAATTATAGACTAAATTAAGTTCAAACTTTTATTCCATTGCTTCCTAACTGCTTCTTTTTCACAAGAAGTTTTGACTGGAATGACAAAAAAAAATGGGAAGATTACAGTGTTCTTTCAGGGCGATAATGGGAGATAGTAGCTTCAGCTGCCATGTTGTTAACTTTTGGGTTAGATGGCCATATTGTGAAATGAAGCCCCACCTGTTCCAATAAAGCATTCCTCGAGATGTTCTCTACCATCACGAGAGATAATAACTCTTGCTTAATATGTTTGCTTCAGTAACAGGGAGATGGGACAAGTTGATTCTCTGAATAATTACATAGGAAGTCCTAAGATAGGTCAGAAGCCTCAAGAGGACTTTAAAAGTCAACCTAAAATAAGGAAGTAGACTGATAGATGGGTAAGAAAGTAGACAGGTATGGAGATCAAAGGTCCTCCTGATGTTATCTGCTAGGTAAATCTGCCCTCAGGACTTCACTAGATAATACACTCTAATTTTGCAGAACATATTGGAATATCTACCCTCAAAAGAAGCCCCAACTCTTTCCTAACAGATGGCATTTGAGCAAATACTTCACTAAGTACAATAGTTAAAGTCAGCTAGCCACTGACATTCACAGATTAGGTTACAATATTTTGCATGACCAAGTGGGACTTTGGTAACACTTGACTGTGTTGTGCAAAGCTAAACCAACCAATACCAAAGGGAGAAAACACATTTTAGAGACCCTTTCCCTTATAAACAAGATGCAGGAATATATATACTCATTTATAGCTATCAGATGCAGGTCCCAACAATTTTACTTCCATTAGTAACTTCTCCATAGTTGATGACTGTCCTGTTCCTTTTATTTTTATTTTTTTTAGAGCCCAAATGGCAAAATCAGAATAATCAAGTAAAGTGCAGCCAAACTGATGAAAGAAAGGAAACTTCTAAAGCAGCAGTGTATCATTGAAAAAAGAAAATAAGAACTTTGAAGAGATACCTATTATGCAAGTCTGTAGACTCGTCAACTTGCAAAAGGCAAGCCAGCCGACAATCTCACATCTACTCACCAGATGAGAGCTCAGTTCGGTTGCTGGAGCAACCGACCCACCTGCTGAGTACTATTGCTGGGTGGGTAAACATAAAGAAGTCAGAAAAACTTCATCTAGTGAACGAGTTGCAGCCAACCTTCAAAGGAGAACAATAAACCTTTCCTTGTGGGAGGCTGCTTACAAATACACCGTGGTTATTTTGGCAGTCAGTCTGTGCAAACACAAGAAAAAGAAGAAAGAAACCACAAAGATGCTTACCTATAATTTCCCTTTTTGCTCAGCTGCTCTTTAAAGTGCCCAAGTGTCAGGCTCGGGGCCTTTAACAGCCTCCTGTAGGGAATTTCTTCTCCACAGAAAAAATAAGTGACAACCAACTCACTAGGCTGGGAGGAGTGAACAACAGGGAGTTTCTTTGGTTCTTTGTGACTGAAACATAAAGGAGGGAGGAGAGAAAATAAGTATGGCTTCACAACATTTACAAAACATTTATGTCACACTCAGAGGCACAATTACACAAAGGCGTAGAGAGTCAACTAACCACATCAAGTAATTGAAAAATTGAGGAAAGCAAAGCTGGAGACTTATTTGTGTATTAAATACTGAAGAATTTGTGATTGCCTTCCCCATACCTGCTGTCTGACCTTGTGGGACTTCAACTACCCCTTGTTGCTAACTAGCCTCTCAATTTGGAAGGCGATTCCAACTCATGGCCCACTAAGTTGACAAGCATTGCCTCTAGATCATTTTTTTAAAAACAGGATTTTAAAAAAAAAACAAACAGGAATTTTGACTGTGGAAAAAAGGTTAAAAGCAAAGACCAAGGCATGTATTGTGCAAACTTTTCAATGGAGATATACAGTCTTTAATTATCAGCTTACTACGACTGGCCAACTCTAGTTATTGTACATATTTGAAGTCTAAATATTTTGGAAAAGGATTTGCTTAACAAGGCAACGATGTCTGCAACCCTTGAAGATTCAACAAAACAATCCTACATTGTTTTCATGTCCAGATGAAGGGGACATGAGTCTGCAGCTGTAGGATTATCCCAACCCTCAATTATTGGATGAATTTGGGCAGATTGCTCAGACCCTCTGGCAACTTTTCTGAGAAAGGACTTTCCGCTACATCAGGAGACATATGAGGTGAACCCTATGTGGACTGATCACTGAAACAGTTCAAGTGCTGCACAATAATACAACGACACCAGCATTGCTTCAGCCATGGCCCTGTTTTACAAATGGGTTTGTTCAGTTCATCTGGTTGGATACTCTGGTTGGTTTCCCCATCCTTCGATCACCAAGTTCATGTTGCTACAGTTAATCCGAGAAGTGAAGGACAAACTGCACTCCTGAGTCTGCAGACAATCCTTAGACTAAAAATCCTTTTCAAGTGACAATTCAGTCCTTGGCACTGAGGGTACCAGGGTGATGGGGATGTTAAATAAGAGATGTCAAAGAGAGAAAGGAACAAGGGTTCTGAAGGAAGAGCCAACAAGCATCCAATAAAAGAATCCTGAAACATGATAGAATTGGTAGGACCATTCACTGTTTGCTTAAGATCTACCTCAAGACCTTGATAGAAAAAAAGGCTGTGGTTGGTTCTTTAAAAGACCAATGACAAATCCAGTGGCTGAATGAATTCACACATCACACTAAGCCATGGCTTGTTTTCTGTAGTTTTTGGATTAATTTATACATATCTGGGTTCCCACTCCAGGCTAGGGCATGAAAGAGGGATTTATAAACCCCAATGGCTGGAGTTGAACTAACTAAATACCAAGCAAATAATAACTTTGCACAATATCTGAAACCGACTGGCACAATAGTTCTCAGTCACTGAAACTTTTACATGTGGATTCAGAGAATAAATATTGCTAAAGGAAGTGTTCCACTGAGACTTCAGAGTAAAAAAGAACCCCATCTATTACATATAAATGTCTTGGCTAACTACTATCTAGAAATCTTCAGAAAATTTATTTCTTTTCTTGTGTTAATTTGTTATTAAAAATGCTCAACAGATATTCATGAAGATTTTCTGGGACTGGTCAAGCAGCCAAACCCCATAAAACTACTGGGTTTTACATGCTTTCTAACTTGTCTTTATAGTCTTTACTGACTATAGACTTCAAATTCTACTTTATCAGTGATTCTGCTGTCATGTACAACTTTTGCATTCCATATTAATTTTATGATAATATTGGATGAATTGTTACATAATCCTACACCAAGATTTCCTTAAGCTATGGCTTGAATAAGCTCAAACAAACCAGAATAAGTCTTGCAGAGATACAAAATAATCATGCCTTATTTGACCAAACTCTGATCTGTCTTCTTCCTGTTTTTTTTTAGCTGGTCTTGTTTTACAATTCTGCAAACTGACTAGGTAAATGGCTGGAGCCCCAAAACAATCCAATAATAAACCAGCAACCTATAAACAAACCAAGTTTTTTTCTGCACGTATTTAGTCACAGCCACAATCTCTACAACAAACCATGATTTCAAACTACAGATTACAAATAAATCATGACTCTTTTGCAGAAGTGAGTTATCCTTTTCAAGACCAAGATGAAGAGGCTTACTCTCTCCTAGACTTATTATACTTGTCATTGGGTTTCAATATGATAGATAGTCCATTATATACTTTTGGACTCTATGTAAGTATTGGGGATTGGAATCATAGTTTTGCAGTGGTTCTCCTTCCTTTGCTATAGTGTCCAAATTATTCAGTATCTACGTGAAACCATTGGTGAGATCATCTGTCCCCTGGAGTGAAATAGTGCCATCATATACAGCATATCCATTCCAGGCTGAGCCAGAAATCCTGCAGAAGGCCTGACCCAGGGCTTAGAGGTTGTGAGGACCTGGGTGAATCAAAAGCTTAAATTAAATCCCTGCAAGTCAGTATTGCTCTATGTCTGTGATAGGTCTGGCTTTAACCAAGTTCCGAGTTCAGCTCCAGAAGGAGTTATATTCCCCTAATAGAGAAGATCTACAATTAGTGGGGTCTACAGGAAAGTGGCAGTTGCAAGGTATGGCCAGGAAAGCTTTTGCCTACCTCTTGTTAGTGTGTCAAGTATAGGCCTATCTGGATTGGGAAACTCTTGACTAAGAACATTCTATGTGGGTCTGACTCTGAAGATATCTCAGGTTTGGATGCTACAGTTGTCCCAAAGTCCAGCAGCCCATCTGCTAACCATCAATCTGGTCGTGATAACCTCAATGCTGCAGGTGCCACAGCGGTTGCTGATCTGCTTTCGATTCCAAGGGACCTACGGGGCTATCCCTCCTGTGCATTCCTGTAGCAAGGACTTGACTTGCCGATGGTCCCTATCCCACGTGAGGTAGGGGCTCAGCAATATGCTTTCTCAGTGGGGATTCCCGTGGCCTAAAACACCTCATTTCTCTGTGTATAGAACATACCCCAACCTTATACCCTTTGGAAAACTTCATATAGTTCAGCTGTTCTCCAGAGCTTTTTGGTGCTCATGGTGGTCAGACTGCCTAATTAAAATTGGGACTGATTCACCTTCAGATTGTTTAAAGTACTTCATTCTCATCATCTCCGACCGTTTGCTGGAAGTAAGCAGAGATGCTCACAGATTCCCCAGATTTACTCCACAGATTTGCTGATCTCCTGTTCTCCACAGGTTTTGTGTGTGTGTGTGTGTGTGTGTGTGTGTGTGTGTGTGTGTGTGTGTGTGTGTACGCGCACAAAGAAGCAGTAAAGGGAAGAAATGAAAGGACCAACATTGTCTAAAGTTCTAGGATGAAACAGGAAAGCAGTTCTTTGTTTAATGAATGGCCCATATGGTCATTTCATAGCTACTTAATTTTTTTGATAACACTGTAGGATCTCTATCTGAGCCTCCACAATAATTTACAATGTCTATTTCACAGGGCAGGGGAAGCCTAAGGTCCATAACCCAAACTTTGAAAGTACTCCAACTTGCACATATGCAGGTGCCATGCCATCAAGCCATTCTCAACTCCTAAAGACAGCATAGATACCGTAGATTCTCTCCATAATGTTCTATCCCTAACCTGCCCTTTCAGACCTTCCGGTTCACCTACAATGCCAAGGACTTGGCATATGCATTCCATATATGCGTCCCTTTACACTGAATTTAGAAAGCCTGAACATGTGTGGAACAGCACATCAAAAGCTGCCACTGTTTTTGTATCTCGGACCTGGGGGTAAAAAAAACGGAGCCATGCCACATGTGTTTTGATACTTTGACACCACTGTCAAAGGGAAGCGAAAGGCAAGCTCTGGTGCCACCTTGGGAAGACAGAACCTGTTGCAGAAATAAGAGTCTTCAGCGGCATGAAGACAAGGCAGTCTCTGAGACAAGCCAGACTTGGCACGTCTAAAGGTCACCAAAGGCTACTCTGCCATAATTTTCTCTTCCTAATTTGTTCCAAGTCTTTGTAGAGTGGTTTCAGGAAGCAAAAAAAAAAGCACCAGCATAGACAGCTGGCTTAAGGTCAGCCAATTAAAAATGAAAAGGGATAGTCATGTGGCTAAGCTTGGACTTCAAACATTACTCATTGCTTAAGATGCAGCATCTAAGAAAGAAAACTTTAATTATTTAGACTCTAGCAGATTCCTTGTCAAAGAAGAACTATCCTGTAATTAGACTAATCCACCAATCTTTGTCCATTTAACTGGAATGCAAACAAAAAAGAAGGGGAGAATTAGAGAACCAAGATCTGAAAATGTTTGGTGTTCGCTATAGGCCTTTAAAAATAAAGACTCCAAACTCCCTTGTAAATTCTCCACTTCCAAAGCAATAGATTTGGGTTTGGAAAAAAGGGACCAGCAGATTTCTACTGTTTATATTGCACTCACTCGTCTGATGCCGTGTTTGTGGTGCAGAAAGGGACATTCCCTCCCGGTACTGAAGCCAAGTGGTTTCGATCTCTAAGCTGATTTGAAGTTGAACATCTGAAAGATTGGGAAATGGGAGAGGAAGGGGAAGGGGAAGAGATACAGGAATACCATTAATACCTTCTCCAAATCCCATTTAGGCACTCAAGACCGATGTGCTGAAACGAGCAAGGAAATATTACACATACTAAAGCCCAAAGTATCTCAACATCATCCAAAAACAGGCTAAAGCTTTAATCCCACCACTTAACTGGTTTCCATTTCAGAAGCATCCATGAAGGAAACCAGGTTAAATTGGAAGATCTGAATTGCTTTGACTAGAGAGATTACAATTTATAGGGTGCGTCCTGAATGATAAGGCTGGGAAGGTGATTGTTCCAAAACCTAAGAATCATTTGATAGTGACATGGGCAGCATATCAATTTCATAAATAAATAAGCCCATGCACCCTCTTGACCAAGCCAAAAGCCAACTCATAAAATGAAGCTAGTTTCAGCTTTAATTAACCTACTTGTCTATTTAAACCCAAGTTACAGATTGACCAGGGAAATGAGGCGGTGTATAAATCGAATAAACTAATAAACTAAACTAAACTAATTTGGGGAATTGTATGTTACTCAGAATCAGTTTGAATGGAGTGGCTTAAAAGCCCAGTAACCAATACACAAACAACCATAAACAAATTTAAATCTCTCCTGGGGAAAAAAGGGGCTTTATGAATCTGACCTCCTATTTGCCATTGTTCTAGCTGATCATCGTTATACACTTAATCTGCCTCTACATTTTGCAACACAATAGAGAACTTGAAAAGATACTGTTTGCAGATGCTTTTGTTAGGCAATCTATGGTTTTTACAGGCCTATTCCAGAATATTCAGCCTAGCCTGTCTTCAGCAGGAACTGGACTGCTTTTAGCAGATATCAACCCAGCACCCTGGGGTGGGGGGCAGGCTTCTGCTTTGACACTCCAATCTTTGGGAAGTTACCGTTGTTTCTGTGGCTTAGACACCTCGGCTAGCCTGCGGCAAGCTTCCTCCAGCTGGGCCAGGGTGTTGGGTGGAGTCAGTGGAGGCATGGCGGGATCCTGGACAAAGGGGTGGGCAGGTTGCACAGCCCGTGGGTGGCTGCTGTTGCCCCACTGGTGGTGACGGGCCGGACGCTCCCCAGACACACCTCTGGTGGAGTCAGAATTGTAGGCCTTCTTCGTGCTTTGCGTGCTGGAAAAAGACAAGGGACCAAAGGGGCAAGGTTATAAAAGCTGAAATACGGGCCTTTCATAGCAGCTTCTGTTCTGTGCACTCTCGATGAGAAGGGAAAAAAAGAGAGAGAGAGAGAGAGAGAGAGAAAGTCTGTCATAACATGAAAAGGGATTTTTTTTTTTTGCCAAAAACATGACATTTTTGTGGTTTTCCTGGTTCCGCGGAACAGCTTTCATATTAAACCAGAGGAGCAAAAGAGCTTCATTTGTTTTTAGTGATTGTAAAAATAGACAGCTGTGTAATAGATAAATATTTACCAGGAGCAAGAGGGTTGCAGACAGCTGATATTTACCTATGGGGCTTGTGCTTAGATTGTCTTTCACTCTCCAACATCCACTGCCAGACGTTCTGGGAGCGATCGGCTTCCCCACTGGGTAGCGGTATGCCTGGTGGGGCAGGGGGACCACCTCCTTCTCCACCTGGCAGGACGAGGCCATCCTGGAGCTTACAGTTCCTTTTGGGAAGGGTCCCAGTTCTGCTGAGGCTTCCACCAGAGAGAGAGAGAAGAACAACACTTAGTTTCTGGTGGCTAGTCATTACACAGCAAGACTTCTGCTAAAACTTCATGCCCCAGTCGGACGGGCTTCTCCTCCCTGGTCCCATCTCCACTCTCCCCTCATCGCACCAACTCCCAGCAATCCCTTTAGACAAACAGGCACAATTTGTGGGCCAATCCCAGCCACTCCAAGTCATTAGAACTCTCCCTCAGGAGGAAACTCACCCAAATGGCTCCAGCTGAGTAACAGGAAGGTCTGCCCCCTTCGCATGTCCTCTACATTTTGGATAGCAGTAATAATCGCTGCCCCCAGTACACAAGCATTGGACCCGCTGGGCTGCCTCAGCTTCTATCTGCTCTTTCGTTTTGGGGATGGTGTGGTGGTGGATGTAGTGATGGTGAACGTGCTTGGTCGTCTGCTTGGTGACAAATCCTTTGCTGAGAAGAGTGCAAGCCGTGGGCATGGCGGTCTTGCCTGGGGCAGTTAGCAGGAACTTGCCCCCCGGGAGTCGGTCGGGGGAACGAGCACGAGGACTATGCCGCCCCATGCCGGGAGACTGACACCCGGGAGTCTTAAGCACGCGGGATAGGTGGTCATCCAGAATGGCCTGAGGATCATCTTCGTAGCTGCCGGTGGGAAGGAGCGTGAGAGGGTGCTGCTGATGTTGCACGGCTACAAGCTCTCGGTTGCCCTGGGCAGCGACAGGCGTGTCAGAGATCTCCTTCTCGTCATCCTTCAGGACAAAACGTGAAGGACAATGACTCAATCAGCAGAGCTCAACGAGGAGCCCTCATAAACCTCTTCAGACATTATGCCTTCCTGCCCCTTGACAGACATCTGAGGTCAGTACCGAGTTATATAGATGCTGACAGAATTTGAGGCATCCGCACGCATACCCCCGAGAGACCTAAGCAGGCAGCGATCAGGCACAGCGGTATTGCTCTGGTTTCATTAGCTTGTGTGACTGCAGTGCCTCTCCACACCTGGCCCTCCTTCTTCACGGAAGGATGACCTGAGCCAAGATTCATTCATTCATTCATTCTGTTTCTCTCTCTCTCTCCCTCTCCCTCCCTTTCCTTCCCTCCCTCTCTCTCTCATTCTCTCTCTCTCTCATTCTCTCTCTCATGCCTCCTTCTTCCCGCCCATCCTCTCATCCACCCACCCCATCAGCAAAGGGGGAGCCACCAAGCAGGAACCCATGCAAAGGGAGAGGGGGGTCAGGTCCCTACCTCTGTGATTTGTTGCAGCCTCTCTTCCAAGCAATCCATGGTCTCTTGTTCTCTCTTGAGCTTTTCCAACCGAGAGATGAGCTCAGCCGCAAAGGTGGCGGGTTCCACGGGGGTCATTTCCTTGGGGAGCCGGTGGGTTCTCTACACAGAGCGGGGACAGAGACAATAAGCCAAGTTTAACAGTGCGCGAAAGCAGCTCAGTTCGAGGAGCCGGCTGGCTGGCTCCGTTCAGCTTGTTGTGTCTCCATGTTTGGATGAAAAGACGACCGCAACTAGGCATGGTCTGCTTTGGATTTTTATGAGCAAGTGCTGTGGCCTCATGGAGTGACATCTTCCCCAATAGCGTTTGCCTTCGGCAGGAGCAGTTGGTCGCACTCCGAGGAACCCTGCTTGTTCTCTCTGTAGTACAACCAGCCCATCAGTAGCTACTCTGAAGTAGAAAATCTTCAAAGACTGTTGTCAAACATCAAATGGAAAACTCAGAGGCGGGAG
>JANHGC010000612.1:139662-152138 GCA_027560395.1 Boaedon fuliginosus | reverse complement strand
CTGGACAGAAAATACCTTTCCCCTTTGAGCTTTTTGCTCACGTTTCTCTTTTGTACACCCAGGGCAAGGAAAACAAATCAAATGCAGAAAACCTGGGCTGGAGCTGGCAGCCGGAGCAGGTGAAGCAAAGTTGTTCCCTTGTGCTAGGTAACCATCCCGGATCTTACCGAAATCCATGTTTTGCCTGTTCAATGCCTCTCCCCAGCGGTATAAATCAAGCAAGATTCCCTGGCTCCTCATGACCTGAAGGAGCTCTTGTTATGGCAGGAGCAAACAGGCCAGCTTCTTTTATGCCTTGCTTTAAGGGGGAGCTCCTATTCACTTGTTCAAGTCAATTTCAAAGCTGCCTGCTAACCTCTTATCCTCTCCTAAGCTCCCCTAGATGAACAATGGGCTGAAAGGGATTCAGTTAAGCCTTTCATCCACCTCCCATCCACCCCCCAACACACCCTTTGCACTTTATTTCTCACTCAGGCCTCTCCTCTGCAGAAGGCCCTACAATTGGCCTGGCTCTGAAGAGAGGGCATAAGGAGGATCCCAGCCGTAAGGAGCCATTGCTAGCCCAGAAATGACTAACTCTATGGAGGCACAAGGAGGGGCCCGCCATCCTGGCAAGCCAGCTTTGGCCATCCTCTTTAGGATTAAGGCAAGACCCACGTGGTAAACCGGTAAGCAATGGGAGAGGCAGTTTTCATGATTGTTTCAGGGAGATTTGACAACCAAAAAAATGGAGCCAATCTGTACCATTTAAGCCCAGAGAAAGTCCCCCTATACAGGTAGTCCTCGACTTAACAACAGTTCATTCAGTGACCCCATTCGCGGTTACAACGGCACTGAAAAGAGAGGCATGTGACCATTTCTCACACTTGCAACCGTTGCTTGGCAACTGACTCATATCTATGATGGTTGCAGTGTCCCAGTGTCATGGGATCGCCTTTTACGAACTTCTGCCAAGCAAAGCCAGCGGGGGTAGGCAGTTGCACTTAACAGCGGCACTACTAACTTAACAACTGCAGTGATCCCCTTAACAACGGTGGCAAGAAATGTTGTAAAATGGGGCAAAACTCTCTTAACAAATGTTTCACAGAAATTTGGGGCTCAATTGGGGTCGTAAGTTGAGGGCTGCCTTTAATGGTTGGCTTTCATGAAGCAGCATGAGTGCCTACAAGTGCCACCCATGGGATGTTTTACTCTGCAGCCCATTTCAGGGAAGGGGGGGTTTCTAGATTTAGTCCCAGGGCATCGGCTGAGTCAGGAAAGGAAGTTGGGAAGCTCTTAATTACAGCAAAACCAATCAACGTTTTAAAAATTTCTTTCTGCTTTCAACAGCAAAATGTACCATGTCTTCTAATATCCTGAATATTTCAGTAATAAAACACTGCCTTCATTCAGAAACAGGATAGAAAATACAACTTGAGAAAAGAGGAGGGCAGAGAGAAAAGAACTAGTAATGCAATTTAACCACCAGAGAATATATAAAGGCTGATCAAGAGACTGTCTTTCTTTTTCTTTCTTTCTATCTCTCTCCCTCCCTTCTTTTTCTTTTTCTCTTTTCCTCTTTTATTCCTCTTTCTTTTCTCTCTCTCACTCTTTCTTTCTTTCTTCGTTTCTCCAACAGTTAAGATATTTGGAGACGACACCATTGCCTTTCTAGAGAGAAACTAAAAGAAAACAGGCCAAGTCTCCTCTAATTCTAGTTCTAATATTGGCACAAGAGGTCACTTGCCTTTTAGATCAATTGTACTTGAAAGCGCAGCAGTAGCCTCAGAGCACTTCCTAAAGGAAACAATTTATTTTTTTACCGTCATTATTTAATGATAGCACACACAGCCCTAAAAACACCTGGAACAAGACAGGAAATAAGGGACAACTTACAGGCATGCTCCATGGGCCAGAAACAAACTGTAGGTTTTCCAGGACAACAAGGTCATTTGTCTGAGACTTTGGAAGAATAATCCCTATCAAGCAATGGAAACGGTGGAGCCAAATCTTACATTTGCAGCATAAACGGTCCTATTCCAATCATGCGTTCAGTTTAGTAGGAAGAACAGCCAGAAAAATTTAGTGTTACAGACTTCTTTCCAATTCTAATGATGGAAATACTTACACACTGCTGTCGGTCATTGACATAGAATCGTCAGTCAGAGCATCGCTCGAAATTTCGCTGTCGTTTGCACTAGTAGCAGGAGCAAAGACATAGCCAGAATTCACATGATAAGGGTTAACGGGATCATTCCTCTTGAAGGACCTAGAAATGAGCAAAAACAGAGAGCCCTGTTAGTCTTTGAACTCAGGAAATGCAAACTTTAGGAGACCAAAGAGCAAGGTAGCAGTTACTCAAGGCAAACTACAGACCTAGCATTCCCAACACTTGGAGAGAAAAAAACCCACAGATTCCGTGGAATTCTTGAAAATGAGAAGTGTTTAAGATGGACCACAGCTTAAGCTTTCTTCCCACTGCTTTAAGCTTTCCCACATAATTTCATAGGTCGCCTGTCTCAGTGACTTCACAGGATATTTTAAATTAGGGATAGAGAATCTGGAGCTCTCACAATGTTTTTGGACTTCATCTCTCCTTAACTCCAGCCACTAATTATGGGATTGTGGGAGCTTCAGTCCCAGACCTCTGAAGGGCACCAGGTTGCTTATCCATGACTTCAAGGCACCAACTATTGAACTGCTTGAAAAAGAGTCATCAAACTTGCATTCCTTTCCTCCTTTCTTCCAAGGAGCTATCTTCAAGCATCTCTACTCTTAACTTATCCTCACAATAAAAACCTCTGAGGTAGGTTAGTCATATTACTGAGCTTGGTTAACCCTTTGTCTTCCTGGTCTTAAGATACTATGTTTTACCAATTTACACACTTGCCCTCCTTCTAGGTCTTGCTATTTCAAAGATGAAAGAGGTCTAGACCTCCCGTGTCCAACCTTGGCAACTTTAAGACTTCAGCCAGCTGGCTGAAGAATTGTGGGTTGAAGTTCAGAAGTCTTAAAAGGTGCCAAGGTTGGACACCCCAGTTCTAGATAGAGTGGGAAAGGGAGCCATCAGTAAAAGCCACTCTAGCAGTCAACACTTTTTTTTAAGCATAACCCCCATCACTATCTACCCTGAAATAAGATTTTCTTGTGAACACTTGGACTTTGTCCTATTTAAGCAGGCAGAAGCTGCATTCACGAATGCTAAGCCTGCTTAATTAGGACAAAGCCCAACTACGTACAAGATCTCAGTTTATTTCTCAGATTTGGCATACCATATGATAAACTGCTCTGCAATTTTGTTTTAGAAGTAAACATGCTATAACTCTATTGCATTTTGCAAAACCTCTCCCTGACATCTATGGCACTGATTCTCTGACCAGCCAGTGTTTGAAATTGTCCAAAAAGTTATCAAACCATCTTACCCTCAGCCTATCGCTTAATAATCCCACTTCACTATATGTAGTTCTCAATTTACCACAGCAATTGACCCCAAAATTTCTGTTGGTAAGCAAACAGTTGTTCAGCGAGCTTTGGTCCATTTTATAACTTGTTCTTGCCATCGTTCTTAAGTGAATTGCTACAGCTGTTAATAACCCAGTTGAATTAAGTAATCTAGCTTCCCCCCCGTTGACTTTGCTTGTCAGAAGTTCGAAAAACGTGATCCCTTGACCCCAACTGCAACTGTCTTGAATATGAAGCAGCTGCAAGAGTCCAAATATGGATCACGTGACCATGGGGATATGGCAAGGTAAGTGTGAAAAAACAGTCATAAGTCATTTTTTTTCAGTACCATTGTAACTTTGAACATTTGCTAAATGAATGTTTGTAAGTCAAGGACCCCCTGTATATACAACATTTCCATTTTGGTCAGGGTGCCCATCCGCTCCCCACCACGTACCCAACTACTTTCCCACTAAAACATTCAATGTTCATATTCTTACTTCTTCATCAAAAAGGGAGCAGAAAGAGTTTACAGGGCACAAATGGCTTCACTGTTAAAGAGATGACTTGACTTTCCTGAAATTTTATCAGGGCCACAAGCTCATAGCGTGACTTTAAAGATACAGGACTCCCTTCTACCTTCCAGTTTATAGTAAGATTCATTGTAAACCTACATTACAGGAGCTCTAGACAGACTAATGTGATGTGCTTGGGAAATCTGATGAATACTGGGAATTACTGGTAAGCACCCACAATATTTTAGGGCTAATGTCTGCCCTGTCACCTTGACAGAAAGGCTATGACTTCGAAATCAGCCAATAAGCATCTGATTTCAGAGGAGAAAGCAGAGGGCCTCTAAAGGCAGGGAGGTCTAATGGGAAAGCAGGAGTCTGATTTGAGGAGCAAATCAATCCTTCCACATTGATCTGTAATCTTAAGGAGAAATGTACAAAAGTTTTTTTTTTGTAATGTGTGCTAAGCACACTAAAATATATTTATTGCTTCTTTTTTTATTCTGGGTCATCCCACCAGCTCAGTTTTGGACAGCAACAGGATACAGGTAGTTCTCAACTTACGACAACTGACCCCAAAATTTCCATTGCTGAGCAAGATATTGAGTTTTGCCCCATTTTACGACTTTTCTTGACTCAGTTAAGCGAATCACTGCAGTTGTTAAGTTAATAACACGGTTGTTAAGTGAGCCTAGCTTCCTCATCAACTTTGCATGTCAGAAAGTTACGAAAGTGATCACGTCACTCAGGACTCTGCAACTGTTATAAATATGAGCCAGTAGTCAGCCATCTGAATTTTGATCCCATGACCATGGGGGGATGCGATGGGCATAAGTGTGAAAAATGGCCATAGGATTTTCAGTGTCATTGTAACTTTGAAGTGTCACTAAGCAAATGGGCTGTAAATCAAGAATTACCTGCCCTAGCACACTAGTAGTTTGAGTGATTTGTTGAATTATTTGTCAAACTCATAGGACCACCCATCTCTCACCCAAAGTGATTCTGGCTGAGATTCAGTAAAACCATAGAACAGCTAAATGTCATGAAACCAACTTTGCAATCCCATTAAAACGATAATAAAGATGAATAAAACAAGACTGCAAGAGGGGAGATATTTACATACAGAGTAAGCAGCATTGGATGAGCACCCTTCACACAGAAGACTTTAAAGCTGTGAGCAAGATGGCAACACCACGTACAAGAATGTGTAGAATTCGGAGGACCACTTAAGAGACGAAGGTCTCAGAAGATCTTCCTCGCTGACAGCAACACCTTTAACTTTTCAGTTCTTAAAAGCCTGGAATCCAGGCTGAAGGTTACCAGATGTTCCTTATATTTGAAGCAGTCACCCCTTGTTCCAGATGCCTGTTCCATAAAATACTGAAAAATGAATGAAAGGGCACCCCCCACCCCATCCTGGCTGTCAAATGTACACCACTTCCAGAACATTCCACAGCACAGATCTCTGAGGGGCCAGACCACATCCCTCATCCGGAAGAAATTCAGCTTGGTAACTCTTTTTCACTGGAAGGAGCGAGAGCTCGTTGCAACACACGTTCCATGTTCAGAATTGCTTGGTCTAATCAAGAGTTGCCCACAAGGAGCTCAGAAGGCAGGGTAGGTGGAGAAGAAATTCACTTCTGCAAGGCCAAAGCATAAGAAGGGTGTCCTTTTTAAATTATTTAAAAAAACTTCCCCTCAAGCCACTTGCACAGAGTGTGGCAGAACTTGATTTAAGTAAACAGCCTGGCATCTTTAATGAAAAACCATCATTTCACCGTCTACTATTCTAGTTCCTTTACGTATTTCCATGTGTCTTGATTGTCCACAGTCACCCTTCTTAGGTAGACTTCGCTCACTTTTGTCACAAAGCTGCATATGCCTCCTCTCTGCTGTCTGCTGTATTCCTCCATTTCACTGGGGGGTAGGGGGGCACCAACCTTTGTAAAGAAGGGGGTGAGGGTGGATAGGGAGAAACAGACAGAGGGGCAGCCCCTCTTCAAGGAGTAATGGCCAATAGTAGGGGTGAACATTCTCTATCTCAAGCTGACCTTTGCAAGGAGACAGCACTGCCAGAGAAGGAGCTATTTCTGCACATATGGGACTGTATTCATTCCCAAAATGCACCAATATTTTTCCTAGTGGGAAGCTCAAGATATCCAGAGGGGAGGGGAGGGAGGGAGATACTAAGCATGACAAAATGGAGAAGATCGATTTTTATTTTCTAACAGGATTTTTTTTTTACTGGGAAGATGGGAAGGAATGGCAATTCTACCCCTAAAAACAAAGCCGGTTCTCCTGATAAGGCATCTCTGCTTCTGAAATTTCAACTTTCAGCACACCGTTAATGGTGCTATTTTTTATTATTATTATTTTTTAGGGAAGGGGGCAATTGAAGCCCTTTTTACCTTTTATTGCTCTCCTTGGAACTGTTTCATGTCTTCTTTTAACACAACCCAGGCCCATCAGAGCTTGTTGTTGTAAAGTATCTGGTTTCAAGATGCTCACCATCTGTACAGAACCAGCCGGGCTCTTTCAGGGGATCCTATAGGCCTTTCTTTTCAAGCACATGCAATCTGAAACATGCCAGCGCAGCAACCACCGAAGTTATGTTTACAACGCATCCCTATGGGAGGGTTAAGAAGAGCCTCTTCAGTAGTGTAAGCAGTCACTTTGGAGAGTTCATCATTTTCGACAAGAAAGAGCTTCAAAACTATTGCTTTGAAGTTCAACAGCACCATCATCAAATATAAATCCCTGGGACACTTAGCCTACAACGTTTTTTTCCAGCATTTCAACGGAAGTGGATGCAGAAGTCTTCACACAGCATTATAAAATTAAAATGAGGGATCCAAGATTTGCCCTTGCAAGCCTAACATACAATGAGTAAACCAATTTCATAGTTACCTTGAAAAATAGGGAAAAAAGATTCTGACCACGCCAACACCTTAACTGCAACCAAATCTCATCAAGCTATCTTGTACCTCCTCTGTGTAGGGATCTCCATCCTACCTTTCTTCAAGGCCACCAAAAGTTCCATCATTTTAAGACTGAATGATGGGAAACATTTTAAAGGAACATTTTGAATATTTTAAAGGAGCTACCAGTAGTAGCTTCTCTTCATCATCAAAGAGGACATTAACAGAATAACAAAAGTTGGAAGGGACTTTGGAGGTCTTCTAGTCCAACGTCCTGTCCAAGCAGGAAACCTTGTACCATACCCGACATGTGGCTGTCCAGTCTTTTCTTAAAAGCTTCCATTGGTGGAGCACCCACAACCTCTGAAGGAAAGCTGTTCCACTGGGTGATTGTTCTCACTATTAGGAAATTTCTTCTTAGTTCTAGGTTGTTTCTCACCTTGATCAGTTCCCATCTATTGTTCCTTGTCTTGCCTTCTGGTGCTTTGGAGAATAGGTTGACTCCCTCTTCTTTGTGGCAGCCCCTCAAATATTGGAACACTGCTATTGGGTTTCCCCCCCTAGTCCTTCTTTTCACTAGACTAGACATACCCAATTCCTGCAACCATTCTTCATATGTTTTAGCCCCCAGCCCCCTAATCATCTTTGTTACTCTTTCACACACACTATCTAGATAGAGTGCATAAAAGAGTTAGAACAGGCAACATGGAACATAGGCTGTTACTTAAGATGACCTTCCATGTACTAAGTAACAAACAGATGTGAACTGCAGAGGAAACTCAAGGGATGATGAATCCCTTCACAGTGTTTATTTTACAGTGACCCTTAATAAAAACTCCTTTTCTTGTCCATTTTTATCCTTTCAATTTTACCCGCCTGCTTTATAAAAAAGCTTCTCAAACTTTCATTTTCAGCCCAAGCAAAGGGGTGCTGAGAAATTGTAGCCAATTTTCAATTCACAGCGATATACAGATTGGGGCTGGAGAAAGCAAAATGGTGTCTCATTGAGGACATACGGGTTTTCATGGGACAAGCTTGAAAACCCAAACTTATGGCATGCTTGGTCAAGAAACTGCTAAATCAGGCTGTGGAAATTGGTGTGTCCTTCTAGGTAGAAGCCTGTATGATTATTCAATGCTGGCAGTGCAGTATTTATAACTTTATAGGAAACTGGTATATAACTTGCCTCCTCTTCTCCAAAAAAAAAAAAACGATGAGAAGAAGGCGTGGTTGCACATGCAAGGCCTTGTCGTGGTGTCATTTAACTGTGAATACAAGTTAGCTTTAGTTAATAGTTATTTCTCATCCAATAAGTGCCAAGCAGCAGCTCTTTTGATCATTGAAGACATATCTGCCAGATCTAGCTTATTCAGCAGTAAAGCTAGCTTCACTCAGAACTTGTCTTATTGTCTATACTATAGGAAGGCAGATCTGGGCTCATGAACTGGCACATCATACATTTGGAATACTACATAAGACAATTATTTTTAGTTCCATTGTACGGAGCCGAAAGTAACAAATCTCAAAGTAACTGTCGCAAGTCCAGATGCCAGAGAGCAGCATCTTGCATGTGTGAATAGTCATTTGGACCAACCTTGAAATAGCTTTCTTGCCTCAAAAGCCATTAAGCATATGTAGATATGTTTAACACATAAATCAGATGAGTGTTGTGTGTTAATTATGCAGTGTAGTTGTAGGCTGGTGGGGAGGAGGGGGAGGTATACACCAAATCTCCATAACTACCTGTTAAACTGATGTATTAGCAGAAAGTACGGTAGATTAGATATGCATAGTAGCAGTTCTTTTACCAAGTGAGGGGAAAAAAACCCAAGATTTTTAGCATTGGTAAAAACAGAGAAGCAATAGAATTTGATGAGCTCTAGACTGAAATAAGTTTGAGCTTGCTTCCTAGGGCAATATATAACTGTAAGAGCCCAGTCTAGAAACTGCTACTGGATCTGACACTTCTAACAAAAGTACTCAACAATCCTTACCAAGGCATAGGTACACAGTCATAACTAAGTCCTGTTTCAATTTCACAGCAAAGAAATTTAGTCTGAGAATGGATGGGCTGGTGTGCCCAAAGATCACACACTAAGCCTGGGATAGTGACAATACTAGAACTTAAATTCAAATCCTACTCTCTTCTTAGATGTGCAGAGAAGACAGACCCCAAACCCTATTCCATGCCCCACTGAAGAATATCAAGCAATTTGCTTAATGTAAAATCTGTAAATAGGTTCCCTCTAAAATACCATCAACATATTCGTAATAAGATGCCAGGCTGCATGTACCAATAAAGTTTGATCAAAACATGGAGTGAAAAAAATCCTATTCTAGAATCCCTAAAGCAATCGAATATTAAATATATTATTTTTGGAGTTGCACTGGCAGAAAATGCCCTTTATAGTCTTTATCCTCAGCTAAGAAAAATAAATATATTATTATCTCCATGTTCAAGTTCACTGTCACAGCAAATAGGAACTATTGCAAAGCTGGCATATAATAAAAACTCTTCAGACAGAAGAATATAGCGCACATTCCCATCAAACAGATGAAACATATGTCATACATGGATGTCATGTACACAGCCAACAACTGTAAGCCGCTCCTTATACATCTGGAGCTGCTCCAGATTTATACTGCTGTGAGTGAAAGCTGGATTGGAATCAGCTGCCTTGCCAATCCTACCCCTAGGAAAGACCACATAGCCCCTTTGCTAAAAGTCAAGCAAAAAAAACCAAAAACCTCCACACACACAACAGATGCAGTTCAAGATCCCTCCTCTTAGAGGCAGGCCATGGTCGATACAAGCTGAAAAAAAAGAGGAGATGCCTGAAGTCCTTTGATGTCCATGAATCACAGAAACACTCACAAAATTCCTGTAAACCAGATGTCAAATACTTACCAGATTTAGAAACTCCCAAAAGCAAGACTAGAATACAGAAAGAGAATGTGTGCGCACATAAGAGAGAGAGAGAGAGAGAGAGAGAAGGTCCTTCTGTTCTACCGTTTCATATGCAACCAATTCTGATTTATGAAGGCAAAAGGTGGGGAGGGGGATAAGGAGAATAAGATCATAGAAGACCATGACGGAAAGAAAATATGATGATGTTGCCACTTGGGGGGATGAACAACTGTTCTTGCCACACTTTCAGCAGCCAATGCAACCAAAGAAAAGCACACATCATTCTCTTGGGGTTACCAAAGACAATGTTGACCGGGGTGGGGGGGAAGCACCCTTCAAATGAAGACTACATGCCATTCATGTGGGGAAAGCTCCGCAATACAAGCACAATCCTTCACACAGAAAAAAAAAAATCCTAGGTTGAAATCCTGACTTCTCCCTTTCCAGGTAGAAAACTGTATCTGAATTCTGCAAGAAGAGCTGCTATTTGTTGGAATAGGCAAGTAGGGAACTCAAAGGACCAACAACACTTTAAATTGGTATCAATCAGCTTCCTTTGAACCTGGAGTACACAGTTCGTCTCTGACTCTTGCCCTTATTAATATCCTGTACCTGGAGCCATCCCTTTAGCTAAGCTTGTTTGTTTGGCTTAAGAAATCCTATTTATTTGGCTAATGTTCATTTATCAAGCTACTACCTGCTATTCCTTATGGAAGTACCTGTGTGGAGAGTCATCGTCTTCTTGAAGTCAACTTGGTTCAGTTTTACAGGTTATCTCAATAATAATATGGATTTTCTAGTTCCATCATCACATAATTGCTCTCCATTTTCTACATGTAATCCACATATTTCAACACCAGCTAGGGATGAAGTTGGCAAACTAGTATTTCATTACTCATTCACATGCCTAGATGGTGCTCTTCCCAGTTCCTCTTAATGTGGTTTAAAGTGGTAACAATTAATGCATGTCTCAAAGAACAAGAGTCCTTTGAAGTTCCTTTTTGATGTCTAACAGAGGTTTAGAACTGGTGGGTCTTAAGAACCACAACGTACTCCTTTTTCATATTAGGGGGAAAGGCAGCCCTCCCCTCCAGCAAGAAATAAATGCCAAAATTGGGAAGCTTCAAAAAATAAAGAGTCTCTTTGCCAAATTTGACTTAAACCAGGAACACAACCTTCATCTGCACACTCATTTTGCAATACACTCTAACACTTAACACACTCCCATAATAAATGGAATCTATTGCTCTTACCTGAACCCATTTTCCACAGTTTCTGTAGCTCGGACGCTGGCTGTAGCCCTCAAAGTCTTACTGGACAGTCCAAGTATGGAGGGCAACAGTTTGTTTTTAAGGTCAGCACAGCTCCATTCCTCTTCTTCATTCAAGGTAGGGAGATAGCCACAATCCACTTTCAAGCTGCCCAGTCCATTGCTGTTAATGTAAGCAGGATTTTCTCCCCCACTCCTTACGTATTCGAGGTATATATCAGAAGTCAAAAACATCTGGTAAGCATTTTCCTCCATCACAGTCTGAATCTCAGTCTGTGCCTGATCAAACATTACAGAATCGATCTGCTGCTTCTTGATATTATCCCGTATGTAGGTCTTTGTGGCAGGCTTGAGTTGCTTGGAGACAATGCTATTATTCTCAATGTACCTTTTGTAGATAGCTTTGGCGACTCTTAAAGTTTTGGCATCCTTAAGGTCCATCTGCCTGAAGCCATTGCAGGCAAACCAAAAGTCTAAGGTATCCACACATTTCTCCCTTTCCAGGAAGGTCCGAAAGAGATAAGCACCATCTTGATCTCCTAGTAAAGAATGCAAGGATTTGGTCCATCGGGCTAGAGGAGAGTCTGGAGATGCACTGCCTTCGGGCTCCCCAAGACCATCTTCATTCCTCCTGGGCGTGGAAGAAACAGACATGGCCTTGAAGCTTTGGTTTTTTAGGGCAAAGAAACTGGCAGCCAGATGGCATGGTGTCTCTCCTTCTTCCCCTGGTACAGGGGGGCGTGGGGCATCTTCCCTGAAGCTGCTGCTGGGGTCTGGGAGGTGAGTCAGCAATGCCGCGCTGCTCATGGTTCCCGGGAGTTCCTTCTGGTAGAGTTTTTTTTCCCCCTCTCTCTCCCCTTTTTAAGTTCCTCAGCAATCTGTGTGCCTCTCTCTCTCTTTTCTTTCTCAAGTCAGCAGGGGATCCTCAGACTCTTCTCTCTTAAAGAAGGGGAAAAAAGAGGTGGGGGGGAGAAGTATTGATCTAATCAAAACCAGATCCAACCAACATCAAAGACCAAAAGTAAACAGGCTTTTCAGCTCTTCACGTTAAAATAAAGAGGCAACCACAGCTATCTGCAGCACTAATCAAAAGTATCCAATACGCTTTTCAAAGAGGAAGACTGAACTCTGGGCACACTTTTAAACTCTCCTATGCAGAGACCCGGGGTTGGGGGTGAGGGGTTGGGAACAAAAACAAGAAAAGAACTCCCCCCCCCTTATTGCACTGCCTATTATACAGTCTCAACATGCACAAAGGAAAACATCGCGAGGGGTTTCCCTCCCCCCCCCACTTATGATAACATCTGAGGAGTCCCAGGAATAATCTTGGATCCCCATGCCGTTCAACCCATTTTTAAGCAAAATTAAAAATTAAAAATTTAAAAAAAAACATTCCTTCAGCTGTTTGCTGCCCTCCCCTTCTCTCTCTGTGCTAGATACCTCACGGC
>JANHGC010000612.1:71117-81672 GCA_027560395.1 Boaedon fuliginosus | reverse complement strand
GTTAAACACTACCCTGATGCAGCCCTCAATGAAATCGAGTTTGACATTCTTGTTCTTAGCTGTCATGCTATACCACATTATTGAGAAGTGACCCATTCCAGAATAAAAAATATATTCTTACTACTCATATTCAAATTGAGCAGCCAAAACAATATGCACAATCAGCAGACTTAAAAGGTGTATCCTGCCATACAAACCACAACAAAATAATTTTGTAAATGTTTATACTTTGCTGCAGATACCTTTTGTAGTAAAGAAGATGTTGAAAACAGAAATGATATTGAAACAAAAATGTACAAAAATATTTTAATAATTAAACATAAGAACATGAAGTAATACCATATAGGTTTTAACATGTTTTGGACAATATAATATAATAAGGACTTGATTTTAGCATGTATTTTAAAAAAACTGCATTATGAAACAAGGGACAAAAGCAATGTAAGCAAATAAAATTATGTTTTTCATATGTAAATTAATAAGGTATACGTAAAGAATATATCAAAAACAAAATCTTTTTTTATGATAAAATGATTCAAATGTATACTAACTTAAAATATTGTAATGAATAAGGGGTGTACTTTTATTCCTTAATTACACAATCTAATTTTATAGAACAATCATTGATCTCCCAGATTAATTCAAAAGATCCAAATCTTCAAACCTGCTGAAAGAAATCCATTCGACACTTGAATCAAACCGTCACCTTCAGTAATTACCTAAAGAATAAAATATTCTCATCAGTTATCCATTTATTTTGTACAACAGACATTCCTAACATCTTTTAGATTTTTTTCTCACTGTCTGGAAACAATGCCCCACTACACAGATATTAAGTATTAAAATGAAAGACTTCTTGGATTAATTCAGAATAATTTTCAATTATGGTTTCAATTGGGAAACTATGGTTACCAGAAAGAGAACAACTGAAGACCAGAAAGCAGATTATGGAGTTAAGATCTGAAGTTTCATCATAGCAGATGGCAGCATTTATGTGACCTCGACTGATCCTGATCAAAAGTCTTAGTACTTAGATGAGAGACTAACAGGAAATCCCAGGGCTCTAAGCTACAATGGTTTGTGAATAAAATATTCAAGTTTAAACTGGACCAGAATTTTATGCACAGATCTTGCAACATCATTGAACTGTGGCAAAAGTCTATAGAAAGACCTACACAGTAGATGTGATCTAGCTTTAAATTAGAATCATGCCTTCTATCAGTTTAATTAAGTGGTATTTACATATCTTATAACCCAACAGAACAGAAATGTTGCAGAAGTCAAGACTCTTCTTAATTTGCAAAAAAGAAAAGAAAAAGAAAGCAGTGACATCACTTTGAAGTGACATAAACACTCTAGTGAGTCATTCTTTTCAAAGAGTACAAAGCACCTTTGGGCTGTTATTGCAACATTTGTGCATTTTTTTGCATAACAGGAAAACAATCTAAAAAAAAAGCCAAGGAGGGTAAAGAGCTTTAAAGATACAATCTTGAAGATTATAAACTGTATCATTGTACTTTATCTCAAAAGATGGCGACACTTCATAGCCCTGTAACCATAAATTGAGCCAGTGTCTCAGGTGTGCAAAAGCAAGGCCCAGATCTGACTTGTACCCGCCAGCTGTTCGAGACCTACTAAACTGCAAAATTATAGATACACAACTTTTTGAAGTGGCTGTGCTTCCTAAAAGCAAGCTAACAACCGGAGTAAAAGATACTAGCTTACCTTCTGGTGCGATATGTGCTCAGTTCCTCTTCTAGAATCAATGCTCTTTTTCGTAAAAAATTGACCTAGAAAATATAGCTGTCATAACTGAAGAGCTTCTAGTATACAACAGACTTATGAATAGATCTACTTGCGGTTCCTCAGATATATTGCTTAAGCCCTGTTTATGGCCTGAAAATCTAGGGATTGATGTGCCAATGTCAAACAGCCTAAATAGGGATCAAGTGCATTTCATCTTCTGAGAATACTGTCCATGTTCTATGTTCATGTGGTACTACACATTTAGGGGGGGGGGATGCAATCCTTAAATTTTGTTTACAAGAAATGTGAAGATTTCAAAACTGAACACTGGCATAAGAATATTGAGTTGATGCAATTTAAGCATCAACATTAATGGATTACACATGCTTTTGTGAGACATACTGTAAGATTCTACTTTTGAAGGGTGGTCAAAAACTCTTCGTTGGGAAAGTAAAGTTATAAGCATGCTATAGAAGTCCATTAGCAAAGTGCTAGGATAAAAGACAAAGAACACAGTGAAAACCCTCAAAATTGAGGAGCTGTAGACAGCCAGCATATTTTAAATATAAGCAGAGCTTTGTTTGAGAAGTGAACGTTTCCTATTTGTTCGTTGTTACTGCTGCTCTGTTGGTGTTTTTACCTAACCCAGCCCTCTCATTCCTCTGGAACAATTCATAGCCCTGACAGGTGCAAGGATTCCACTGTTCTTTCTGGCTGATGTTTTTGAAACAGGAATTTCAACAATTTTCAAAGAAGACACCTGTGCTTCAGAAGCTGTTGAGAGAACAGCCTGTAGCTGGATATTGTAGTTCACTGCACAGGCAGCTGCGAGCTATGCTTTATATATGAGCACTCACTTTTAAAAGTGTGGAATTACTTTTACTTCTTTGAAATGTTATGTATGCTAGCAGAAGCTTTGAAGACTGAAATCAAATTTCAACCCCAAATTCACTTCACTTGAAGCTGGGGATTTTTTAGTTGTTAACAATGGTAAGTTTGCATGCCAGTCATAAGTCGTACGTATTATTAACTAATTTCCTATATAATCCGTTCTTCCCTTTTATTATTTGTAATGGCAACACTGGATGAACCTGAGCACCAGCAGGAATTCCTTCTCAAAATCAGTGATAATATCAACAACACCCATAAAGCACCTGCCATTATCAAGAGGGAACATGGTACTCATTTGCCTTAGCAATTCCTTTAGAAATAGCATTACAAGGTGGCAAATACAAGTGCATCATTTCCAGATGAGACATGAAATAACAACAACAATTTTGAGACGATGTGAATTGGAAAAATGTAACTACTGAAAGTTTTCTAGTCTTTGATATTAGCTTGGTACTTATCAATGTATTAGTAATTACAGGAAGTTACATATGACAGGTTCATATAGTTTTCTGACATGCTATTATTTTACTAAACATATGTACCGCAAAAGGAAACTTATTGATGATTACCTTCTAAAGTGTGAATTGATTTAACAAATACCCATTCATCCATTTGATCTTGTTCTAAAAACCTTTGGTATTAAAGGAATGTCAGGGTAGCAAAATTATTCCAAGTAACAAGTGGCTTCTAAACGTTCATGCATGAAGAGGAATTAGTACATCACAGTATTGGAATGTTTGCTTGTTCAACAACAGACTGAAAAATGTAACTTCACAAACTCCAATTTGGGGCCAAACTCTTTCTCAGGTCCATACCTCACCACTGCTGCATGCACAGACAATAGTAAGCAGAGACAAACTATTCTCCCTGATGTATTTTTACACCAGTCTTATCCACCAATGCCTTTTTACGGAAACTATGTACGCTTGAAAAACAAATTTAAAAAAGGATGTTCATGTTTAAATATCAAATCCTAGAACCCTTATCACCTAAGAGATCAAAAAGGCTAAATGTCTCTCTTTATATTGTTGCACAGGAAAAAAAAACCTTAACTCTTTTGAGTAAAGGTTGGAACTAGCTGAGGGGGGGGGGAAAGAAGTAGAGATGATGAGCTATTAATTGTCAAACTCCACTGCTTATACCAGCATGCTGTGGATATTTTTGTCAGCTCTTCGAACTAGCAAGTCCTAGATTACATGCTACTGTACTATTCTGACAAATAGAACATAAAATCTTTACCTGAGATTTTAGTGAGAGAATTGTCTCTTCAAGTTCTTGTCGCAAAGATGCTGGCATTAGACCTTTCAGTTTGGTTTCATATTCTTGCTGTATAGAAGTCACCTGAAACCATAGAAAGCAAGCATTTCCATAACGAAGATTAGGTGAGCCAGTTAAAGTTATTTCGGGGCAGTCCCTACCTATATGTTTGAGGTAATATCTATGAAGAGAAATGTTGACATGCAAGAACAATTGTGCTGTATTGAACCAAACTGAGTAATTTTGTGGCATTTTCTGCCGATAAGGCTATCAATTCCTCAACTTTTATTATGTAAACAATGTGTGATAGTATCTGCTTGTTTTTAAATTATTAAATAATGACCATAGGGATTCTATCAGATGCTGCCTGTAGATGTTTATGAGTGTTCTACAGAATCCTCCTCCAGTTGCAACATCCAAACTGAACAGATCATTGTAGGAATAGTTTTACTCAACCTATCTTCAGCCACTTCCTGCTCCTACTCATTCTTGCCTGTTAATTCAGAACTGGATCAGTTCTTTTTTGCCACTTCCTCCCACGTCCAATGCAAAGGATGTCACAAGAAGGTTAAAGATAAAGCAAGTTTCCTTAAATATGCTACACATTTAAAATGTTTTGCTTCTAGATTTACATCTTAGATATGGTGAGATACATTTCCAAAGTTACCGTATTACCATCTTGCAGCTGAATAATTAAGATAAAATAGCTAGTGAGCCAACCGTAACCAACACAATATATTTTTTCAAAATTCCCTAAATTTCTTTCACACTTCTGGCTGCTTCTTTTCAAGCTTTATTTTCCCAACACATGAATGGCAGCACAGTTGGTTCTGGCCTTGTTCTCCCATTCACTGACCAAATTATTGTACCCAATATCAGTCTGTTTAGCAAAAATGGGAGCAAGTACTATACAAGTTAAACAATTTTACTATACAAACCTACCAATTTTTAACATAAACTATAACTATTTCCCATATATAGTCCTCAACTTACAACAGTTCACTTAGTGAACATTTGAAATTACAATGGCACAGAAAAAAGTGACTTAGGACCATTTTTCACTTATGACCATTGCAGCATCCCCATGTCATGTGATTTACATTTGGATGCTTGACAAATGACTCATATTTATGATGGCTGCAGTGTCCCAGGGTCATGTGATCCCCTTTTGCAACCTTGACAAACAAAATCGAGGGGGAAACCAGATTCACTGAACAACTGTGTTATTAACAATGGCAGTGATTCACTTAACAACTGTGGCAAGAAAGGTCATAAAATTGGGCAAAACTCACTTCTCACTTAGCAACATTAATTTTGGGCTCAATTGTGGTCGTAAGTCGAGGACTACCTGTAATTACAGTTTGACAGCACTGTATTCTTTAGAACCAAACCCAACCCTACTTATTTCCTATGTCCATGTAAGCTGACAAAAACATCTTGCCCCAAATTTGATTTCCAAATGTTGTATAGAATAATTAGTCCTGCAGAACATGTCTTCTCTATTTTATCCTTTCAACTTCCATATGTTAAAGACTGATATTTATTGTCTTACCTTTCCTGTACTTTCAGAGGTCTATATTCTCGAACAAAAATATAATTGTGATTGGAGCCCTAGAAAAATACCTAAAGGACTTCCTTAATATTGAATTTATCCTATTTGAACACCCTATTTTATTAAAAAAAAAAAAGTACCACCACCCTGGTTAGAAACTTTTATATTCTTTGATGCTACCTTAAAAATTAATATTCAAGAGGTAATAATTCTTAGGTCTTTGATTACTTGAATTGTTAAGTTTCCACCAGTTTGAAACTGTGAATCTAAGTCCATAATTACAATATCTTTATTCTTATTAAACAGCAATATTTGCCTATCCCAAGTCCTTGGGAAGATCTTGATAGGTGGATAAAAATGCATCTGATTGAGTGTACAACCACCATAATAAAAAAAACCCCTACTTAGTTTGATATAAGGGAAAAATAATAATATATTTGAATTAATAATGAATTCATATTCCAGGATAGATGTAGCTAAAGTTTTATCATTGTTACAATCATCTTTTTATTTATTTATTCGATTTATATCCCGCCTCTCTTCACCCATTTCGGGGAACCCGAGGCGGCAAATTATCTTTGGAATAATCTTTTCAATACTTCCCCCTCACCAAATTTAATAACAGCTAAATTTTTATCCTTCTTTTATTACTGTTTCAGAAAAGAGTTTTTAAATTAATGTACTAGATTGTAGTGATTCACATAGCTCTATTCTCCTAGCTACAATATATTTCCAATTTATACAATAAAAAGTGAGCAGTCTTAATTATGTGTTACAAAATTATAAACTTGAACTACCACATGCTTTCATACCAGTCCCCTAATTAATAGCCATCTGTGAAATTCCTGAATTTGAAAGAATGTGGTCTGAATGCACATCTCTTCGCTAGTTAGATTAAGAACCAAAGAAGAATATTTCTGGTTTTAGATTTAGGAAATTAAGCATCCTGTTTTGTATAGTAACCATCCTGAATCCATATGAAGTACAGAAATTGGACACAGGGACAAAAGCATGATCAATAAAATTCAACAGATAATTTGTTGTACAAGATATTCATCTAATTTACATTTTAAAGCCAAACAGTCTTTTTGTGAGGGTGCAGAAAGGATAACTGTCCTACTGCATCCTTTGTGCTGGAAAATGGGAATTTACCCTCAAGTAAGGTAGATTCCTTCTGCAATACAGTGATTTCCTGATTCTTTGGACCAACCACCATTTAATCCCAACTGTCAGGGTCACTGACAAGGAATCGGACAACACTTGCCTGTGGATCTGTATTTTCCAAATACAATTCCCTCCTTTCGGACCAAGATGAAATGAAAACAAATTTGCCTTTTGATTAATGATTCCTATGCATGACATGCAGAAAACTGTTCCTACACATTGTCTTTATTTGAATTATTCTTTGGCTGGGTGAAGGAAGCCTGTACACTTTGCATTTAGCCTTCTATTTCCTTTGGCCAGGATGGTCCAGGAAACTTTAGTCGTCTTCATTTAATTCAGCTTTGCCTTCATGGAAATATCCATGTAAATTTCTTGATAGCAGTGCAGAAATTGCTTGTTGTTGTCTTTCCAGAGATTCCCCCATTTTCATGGTGTAGGTGACATCCCTGCATTCCTGGAAATCTCTCATCTAAGGACTCACCAGGACTAGCCCTATTCAGCTTCCTAGTCCAGACAAAGCCATCCAGGTGCTGCCATCTACTGAGTCAAAGCAATATGAAGCTCCTCTGAAATGGGGCTGAGCAAATACTCCTTAATTACTGTACTATGCTAGCATGCTGTATTTTGAAGAATTATCCCTATTTTTTTTAGAAAAAAGGAAACATATAAAATCTGCCAGAATGTATGTCCCCTTTTCCGTAAGTTATTAATTTACACCTAATCCAGCCATAGAAAATAAAAGCCACTGATAGGATAACAAATGCAATCTACATATGAAAATAACAACATATACATTTACTGACAAGGAAAACCACCTTTTATCAGCTTGATAAATTACTGATTTGAGGAGCTGGGAATCCATAAAACTGAAGGTGAAATAAAATAAGAGTATTACTGCGTTATGAACTGGAGCTATGTAATTAAGTATACATGAATGTTGCAAACTTAAAAAGGGAGAAAACTGTTTGATCTGATAATTATTCTTTCTACTCTCACACATAGCAATATAGATGCGTTCAGGAAAATTATTTTGATTGTAGATATAAATTGCAACAGTAGTTTCACACAAACTACAATTAGCCTTTTCCAGAGAATGAGGCACTGTATTAGTAGCTTGGAGCACCTACTTCAAGTCTTAACACAGTTATTCATACAAGCCATTCATTTAAATGACATTATAAGTATAAGTCCATAGCATAAAATCTCACAATATAAAGAATGGAATATATTGTTATTGTTGTGCATTGCCAAAATTGCCTCTAGTGGGATGCGTAGCTATTTATATTTGATTAACAAATGAATACAAAAAAAGGGAGAGCACATTGAATAATCTGAAAAAAACAAAGCAGGAACAAAATGTAAAATACTGATTTTACACTTTAAAAAAAAAACAACCACCCTTAAATCTGGGTTAAAAAAAAAGTTAGACGATCCTCATGCTGAAGTGTTTTTTGATGTATTTAAGAGCAGCCTTGAAATAGCCACACTGTATTTGCCTTCCTTCTACCTCTGCTGATATTAAATAAATAGGATGACTTGAGTCACAGTGTTCAACTGAATGAGTTCAGTTGCAGCAGCTGTACACAGTTCTTTTGCCAGCTAGATGAAGACACACTATATTCTGCATTGAACAGTAATTTGGCAGTTCACTTCAAAGAGAAAATGAAACTTTGGAAGTTTGTTTAGCAGCTTGTTTGAGGTAGACAAGACAAAACAAACATTTTAAAGCAAAAGCTTCTTTTTGCTTTTATTCCTTTCATTAACAAGAGATATATCCTGTTCATAGGGAACTATTATCAAATTTGTGAATGTCATTTAGAAAACTCTATAGCACAAGTTCTCTTTACCTTTCATATAATTTCCAAACAAAGTCAGGTATTATACAGCAATAAAGGAATCTCTATCCAAATGATTATACTACTCATACTATATCCAAATCAAACTTTTGTTGAAAAAAATGTGGTACAAGGCTATACTGCTGTGTAAAGAGAGGGGTTTGCACTAATCGTTCTTCAGAAGAAATTTTTCCACCAAAGCTAAACAAAATTTTGGGAGGAAAGACATAATTTACTATTCTCTGCATGGAATGTCTTTCTACTCTTAAAACATTTTGAAATTATGGTACATTACACCAGTAACTGTCCCCTTGCTTGGAAAGGGATAGAGCCAAGTTTTTCACAAATGGGACAGATAATAAGCAATATTATATATCAACATGTAAAGACCATACATTATATGATATTAGTAAATAGCCAGGTGCCAATGTAAGCATAAAATGTCAAATATTTCAGGCTTAAAACAAATACACCCCTTCTGAGGATTAAAACTGTAAGACACTTGGTTACTTCTATAGTTTATAAATTTTATGCTTCTTTAACCTCTTTATTAACAAATAAAACAGTTATTTCTTTTTCAAATAAATAGTGTTTATTGATAGCTATTTGATAAAAAGATTAGGTAAAACATTTCTATATCCTAGTATATTTTTACTACACGGACTGCAAATCAAGAGACTAAAAATTCATTTCACTTGAAAACAAAATAAGGTTGTGATTTATAGCTTCTTTGTAAAATCCATATAATTTCTATGTAGAGATGTAGATCTATTTGAGGTACCAATCAACCTCCCCAAATAAGAGGAAAATCATGCCAAATGTAGCATTTTACATAGCACAATAAAATTATAAATACATATAGAGCAGGAATAAGACAGGCAATTCTGTTAAAACAATAATGAAGTATATAAAGGTGTGCAAGTTATAAGAAAATGACAATTATATTCTAGCAGGCACTATTCATATACAAAGAAATAAAGAAAGCTTAAGATGTAATATACAGTCATTTTTCCTCTGACCATTTATTCTGGAAGTGTTAAATAATTTACATTCTCACTTTGATGGGCAGAAAACTGTAGTTTGTCTTGTGCAACTTCTCTATTAAAAGAAATAAGGATTATAATAGGCACAGTAACCTGAGACCAGACTCTGCTCTGGACCTTGTTACAGAATAAGCATGCATAGAATTAAGTTATAGTTTTAACAAGAATGCTAAACTTCCCTATTAAATAATTTACGTTCTCACTAATGGCAGAAAACTGTAGTTTGTCTTGTGCAACTTCCCTATTAAAAGAAATAAGGATTATAATACGCATAGTAACCTGAGACCAAACTCTACTCTGGACCTTCTTGCAGAATAAGCATGCATAGAATTATGTTATAGTTTTAGCAAGAATGCTAAATGCTATGAATAATTAACTTATAAGAACCCATAAGAACTCAGGAAATGTTTCTTATATAATGTTCTCATGTACCCTGAAATGTTAAATTGTACCAATATGGCCACCATTATCTACCCTACATTTCTAAGCCCACCAAAGCCCTCCATGCTGGCTAGGGAATTCTGGGAGCTGAAGTCCACAAGTCTTAAAGTTGCCAAGTTTGGAAATCCCTGTCTTAGGACTCCTTTGTAAAATATATTATGATGGTGATTATGATGATGTTTCGCAACTAGGAAACCCAAGGTGGAGTTCTCATCTAAAACTGCCTAATTAATTCACTGCAGTAAAAAGAGTTATAGCAAACTACCAATTGTTAGTCTTAGAACAACTACACTGGTCTAATTATTTTACCTTTGACTTATGATGTTTAATAAAAACAATGATCTTGAAAACCAGTCCTGTTATTTCAGTGATAGATATTAAAAAGAATCCTTGTGGATCAGGGGCACACACTGCATATATGTGATGATGATGAGTATACTGTATACTTTTTATCCTTATATCAGTATAACTTTCTGTTCGTGTATACTGCAAGAACCAGAAAGAGGGCTGAGAAAATATCTACAGACCCTTCACATCCTGGACATAGTCTCTTTCAACTTCTCCCTTCAGGATGCCGCTATAGAGCATTGCATGCCAAAACAACTAGACACAAAGAACGCCCCCCC
>JANHGC010000612.1:54359-65981 GCA_027560395.1 Boaedon fuliginosus | reverse complement strand
GTGGGCGCGCTTTCCAAATGGCTGTCAAAAGCGCGCTGCGCGCGATCGACTCAGAAATTTTGGTGCGGTTCTGCAAGCACTCTGACTGAACAGCTGCGCGGCAGATATCCGTGGAGTCGATCACGCGCAGCGCACTTTTGACAGCCATTCGGAAAGTGCGCCCACAAAGCGGGTAACCAGCGAACCGGGAGAAACCCATCCCTGGCTGGGGGACAGGCAGCTGCAGAAAACAAATAGCATCCAGCAAAGGAAGTGGGCATTTCAGAGTCAGCCTGACATGAGGGAGAGGAAGAAAGTCAAGACTGATTGAAGATACCTGCAGAGTATCAAGGAAGAAAGCATTGAAGATATATGATTGTGTAATATGGCAACTGATAAACAAGGGATGAATATTTGATAATGGAGGTGCAGCCTTTATTTCAGCAGATGTTTGGATGCCTTTTGGTGTTCTGATAGCAATTTTCTTTTTAGGGTTTATTTTAATTTTAAAAAGTAGGTTACACCCATTTTTGTTTGTCCACATACCACCTCCCTTCTCAGTTTAAAATTCTCAGTTTTAAAAAGACCATTCGCTTAGGCCAGGGGTGTCAAACCTGCATCATCACAGCTGCGTCATATGATGTATCAGGATTTTTTTCCCCTTTGCTAAACCGGGCATGGGCACGGCCAGCTTATGACACATGCAGGCCGTGAGATTGGCAGCCCTGCTTTAGGCTGTAACTCTGGTATTTTCAATGTGGCATTTCAAAACAGCCACAGTTTTATTTCAGGAATGATTCTTAATCCCAAATGGTGCCATGAACTTTCTTAGAAAATAAAAATGTTGGGAATATAGTGTTTGTTTAGAAATAACACCTAGAGCATAGACAAAAAGCAACACCAAAGAAAAATTGGGTGGTGTGGGTGGTATGGCTAGTGACTGTGACTCTGGTAAATTGGAGCTTTTAAATTCAATTCCCTTTGGCAGCCATTTTGTGAAGATGCCCACCCAGAAACTATATTACAGAATTGTGCTGTAGCCCAAAAGGTGAGGGCTTTTTACAAATGCTGGGGGGAAGTGGTCTTTCTACCTCTGGCTCTATTCTCTATTCTTATCCCTCACCTGCTCTAATAAACTGCAGCTGTAATCCTACCTATAAATTACTCCATATATTCTAGCTGATTCCTTGGCCTTGCTTGGGTTTTTTTTTTTAAAGAAGTATAATTGTGGCCAGGGCTGAGTGAAAAGTGGCTTGGAAATGTGATTGGCGGTAATAGTAACCCCAGGTGGTTTCCCCCTCTTTGACTTCATCCCCCTCCTCCTCTTCATCCCCCTCCTCTTCATAATGTCCTCTTAACTGTTCTTCACCACCACCCTTCCACCCTCCTCCTCTTGCCTCCTCCTCCTCCTCCTGCTCTTCATCATCCTTTTCCCCCTCCCCGCTCCTCCTCACTCGGAATGTTAGGTATAGAAGTGAGTGGGTGGAGTGTGTAAAACAGGGGCAAACTTAACAACTTCTCGCTTAGCCCCAGAAATGTTGGGCTCAATGGTGGCTGTAAGTAGAGGACTGCCTGTACAGCAGCTCTGTTGCTGCATCCACATGGCCACGTGATCGAAATTGATCCGATCCGTATTTATGATGGGCACCGTGTCCTGTGATCTGCTTTCGCGACCTTCTGACCAGTGAAGTGAAGGGGGGAAGCCAGATTCAATTCACAACCGTTCCCAAAGTTAACAATGGCACTGACTTGCTTAATGACTGTGGCGACAAAGGGTTCAAAATTCACAGTACAAATGTTTGCCAGAGCCACAGAAAAGTTGGCTTTAATTAGGCTTGTAAGGCGAGGACTTTGTGGTAACTAACTTCACAATGGCAGGGATTCGTTTAATGACCGTGGCAAGGAAGGCTGTAAAACAGGGGCAAAACTTAACAACACCTCGCTTAGCCATGGAAATGATGGGCTGAATGTTGCAGTTGGCATTTAAATGCCTGGGGGAGGGGAGAGGACTGGTGAGCATTCTGTGGCTGATTTGCATACATTGCTCCTATTGGCTGGAGAGCTTCAGGCCTTGGTAGAGCTGAGTTTGGCAGTTTAAGGTGGGGGGTCCACTTTGGCCCCAAAATTTGGGGGGAAAGAAGGCAAAAACCCATTTATGACCATGACAGTGTTTGTCACCAGAGGGTAAGGTATCTGTGTGCTAAATTTGGGCCAGATTGGTGCTGGCATGAAAGACCCTATTGAGGACATACAAATAAACAAACAAAAGAAACCCCACCACACTTCTCTTTTATATATATAGATTGAGCTCCCAAACTGGATTGCCCTCATTGCAGCTCTTTTCTCCTTAGGGCCTTTACTTAAAGAGGAAGGACTGCAGCAATTGTTTGTTAATCAGAAGTTATTCTGTGTCATTGTCTTCCTGCTCCTGTTCCTGCTCCTGCTAGGTTATGCAAAAAAAAAAAAAAAGGAAATATTCTGTTTTGAGCTCAAAATGATATAACCCCAAATTCACCACACCCTTTTGGTACAAAACATTAAAGAAACTAATGCCCTTGTAGCTGCTTTCCTTCTTTTGAATAGCAGGATTCAAACATAAATTCTATAAGCTACGCAAACTACAGAAAAAAAATATCCACAGGAATTATTTTATTTTGTTTTAAAAAGTTTAAGAATAACCATAAGAAATGGTTAGTTGGTACACTTACCATGAACGTCCATTCTCTGGGGATCCAAGATGGGCCCGGTGACATCACTTGGGCTATGCCCATCAGGAAAGTCAGATCTGTTTGCAGGGGTAGAACTCCCTTCCTGCTCAGACATACTAGCAGTAACAACAATTCAACAATAACACATATTTAACGGGAAAACCCCTTATTATAGATTCCAGGTAAGGTATCTGGAAGGTAACCCCTGCAGTCCTCACTGCCCCATGAGTGTCAGAAAGGTGGAACACCAGGCCCATCTTGGATCCCCAGAGAATGAACATTAACGGTAAGTATACCAACTAATCATTCTCCTGAGGATCCAGGATGGGCCCGGTGATGTCACTTGGGCGCCACTGCCCCAGCTGTCCCAGGGAGGGCTGACCGAGCCATAGAAGTGACAGATTGGAGTATACTATGACCAAACTCCACATCCCTAGCCGCAAGTGCATCCACCTTGTAATGAGATACAAAGGTATTAGGTGAGCTCCAGGTGGCAGCTCTACATATCTTTTCTAGTGAAGGACATACCCTAAAGGTCGCTGAAGTGGCTGCCCCCCTAGTGGAATGTGCGACAATCCCATTTGGGGGAATGACACCCTGAAACTTGTAGGTCGACACAATCGCTTCCCTGACCCATTTAGCAATAGTAGCTGGGGAAGCTCTCTGTCCTTGCTGCTTCTGTTGATATAACACTTAAAGGGCCTCCGACCTCTGGAACTCAGAGGTCCTATCTAAGTAAAAAAGAAATGCTCGGTGTGCATCAAGCCAATGCCATTCCCTCCTGGCTGGTAACAGGGTTGGGATAAAAATCCGGCAGCACAGTTTTAGCCTCCCTGTGGAAAACCGAATTGATTTTGGGCATAAAGATGGGATCTGCTTGAATCACAATTCTGTTATGGTGTTTTGAAACAAATTGAGGGAACATGGATAGTACCGCCAGCTCAGATACCCTCCTAGCCGACAGTATCGCAATCAAGAATGCCACTTTCTGCGAAAGCTCCCTCAATGGGCAAGTTGCCAAGGGTTCGAACGGGGGTCTAGACAAGGATTGTAATACTAAAGCGAGATCCCAAGATGGCACTCGGACCACCGGAGGATTCAATAATGTAGCACCCTTTAGGAATTTTTTAACGTGACCGTGCTTGGACAGGTTAGACTCTTTGGGGTGGCCTAACACCGCTGCTATAGCAAAAACGTATCTCCGCAGATTGACGTGCTTAAACCCCACTCAAGACCCGCCTGCAAGAATCCCAATAAGTTAGAAACCTCCAGCTTCTCTGGGTTCACAGCTCATTGCCCACACCACTTCTCTAATGCAGACGTGTTAGCGTAAATCCTGTTGGTAGAGCTTCTCCTGCTTGCCATGAGTGTCTCAATCACAGATGGTGAGTACCCACAGTTGATTAGCCGTCTCTGCTCAACCTCCAGGCTGATAGGTGGAGGCTTGGAAGCTGCGGGTGCATGATGGAACCTGGTTGAGCAGATTCCCCCGGGCGGGAAGAGTCAGCGGAGGGAATAGGCACAGCTCCCTGAGGTCCGTGAACTAGGGCCTGTGGAGTCAGAAGAGGGCGATGAGAACGACTTCTGCACACTCTAGGCATATCTTTGCCACCATCCTGGGGATCAGTTTGGTGGGAGGGAAGGCGAAGAGAAGGCCTTTTGGTCACGTCCTGTGAAGTGTGTCCAACCCCTCTGATCTCGGGCAGGGTCCCTGACTGTAAAACGTCAGGAGCTAAGAGTTCTGATGGCATGCGAACAAGTCCAGTTCCATCGGCCCCATCCACTGATCCTGCTCCCTGAAGACTTCCGTGTGAAGCCTCCATTCTGCTCCATCCAATCGTTCCTTGCTCAGCCAGTCCGCTGCCAGGTCCTCCAGCCCCAGGATGTATTCCAACATCAATGAAGCTACTCGACTCTCCGCCCAGGCAAAAATCTGTCTTGAAAGCTTCTGCAGCTGCCTAGACCTGGTACCCCCGTCTGTTCAGGTGTGCCTTTGTGGATATGTTGTCTGTGAACACGATGACACTATGTCCCAGCAATGACTACTCCAGCTTTCTCAGGGCTAACAACAAGTCTTTAGTTCTAGAAAGTTTATGCTGTGCTGAACCTCTGAATGTGACTAGAGATCCTGCACCGCAATGGTGTCCATGTGAGCCCCCAATCCCACCCGGCTCGCATCCGTGTGAACCATCTTCCATGACTCCACTCTGATGGGGGAGCCCTGGAATAGCATCTGTGGGGAGGCCCACCATCTTAGGTCCTCCCTGGAGTCGTGGTTCAAAGCTAGGAATTCGCTTCTTGAGAACTGTATGTTCCTGATATGGCAATAATAGTGTTTGTATTGCCTTGGAATGGTGTCTGGACCACGGTATAATCCTGTGGCACGAGGAGTGCATGCCAAGCAGACTGGCCAGGTTGATTACATCTGTGTTCTCTTGTTGTAGAACACGTTTCATCAGGACACTGATCTTTAGTCATCTCTCTGGTGACAGATAGACTTGGAAACCCACTGAATCGATGACTGCCCCCAGGTGGGTGATGGACTGTGAGGGGGTGAGGCAGCTCTTCTCCTGATTTATGATGAATCCCAGGGAGGTCAGGACCTTCATGGTCAATTCTAGGCTCCCTAATGCTAGGGTCAGGGAGGGAGCCCTGATTAGAATGTTGTCCAGATAAAGGAAGGACGATATCTGCCTGAGCCTGAGGTAAGCTATGGCTGCCACCAGCACTTTGGTAAATACCCTCGGGGCTGATGCCAGTCTGAAGGGGAGTGCCATGAACTGATAATGGCATCCCTCATAGGCAAACCTGAGAAACCTCCAGTGGTTCTGGAGGATGGGTATATGCAGGTAGGCTTCCTGCAGGTTTAGGGATGCCAAGAAATCCCCTTTCTGGATGGACTGGAGGATGGATCTTAGGATCTCCATCTTGAACCATGGCCTTAGGAGCCAGCAGTTCAGCCATTTTAGGTCCAGGATTGCTCTTGTGTCTCCTGACTTCTTCGGGACCATGAAGAAGTGGGAGTACACTCCTGTTCCTCTTTGGGCACTTGGGACTATCTCTATGACTAGTAGATGCTGGGGAGCGGATGTGCACAGATGTTTTATGATGCACGTTGGCCTGCGGACCTGGATGAACCGTACTGGAGGCTCTCGAGACAGTTCCAGGGAATAGCCTTTGAGTATGGTCTCCCTTACCCATCTGTCTTCTGTGACTTCCAAACAGTATTGGTGGAAGAAGGCGAGACAACCCCTATGGGCAGGAGGCCGAGTCATCGGCAATGAGATTTTGGTTTCGAAATAAGGGCCTTCTTTCTTTCCTTCTGGTCGGCCAGAAAAAGTTCCAGGTTATCTCCAAAAATCTTGTGTCCCTTAAAGGGATGCTCCACAAGCTTAGAATGAGCCGAGCTGTCTGACTCCTAGTTACATAGCCATGAGCTCCTCGGGCGACTACGGAAGCTGCTATGGACCTAGTTGAGAGCTACATTGCGTCAAAGGTAGCGTCGGCCGCAAAGGCTATCATTGACGCGATGGTGTGGAGCTCTGATTGGGCTGATTTGGGGATCTTCCCTTTGTCCATCAGCTGCTGGCACCACAGGACGGTGGCCCTATTGGCTAGTGATGCATCCACGGAGGCCTTAAGGGCCGTGGATGAGGCCTCAAAGGCTTTTCTGGATGACATCTCCACCCACTTATCATGGGGATCCTTAGGGAAATCCTCGCTGTCCAGAGGAAGGCTAGCAGGAGCTCCAAGCGAAGCAACAGGAGCATCAACCACAGGGCTTTTAAGCAATGCAGCCTGCTGCTCTGAGACCCTATAGAATCTGGTAGCCCTGATCTTGGAATCCTTTGTGAATCCTGGGGAGGTCCACTCCTTCATGACCATGTCCATGAAGGCTGTGGGTAGTTCAAAGACTGATGGGGTCTCATGGAAGCTTGGCAGAACCGAGTCGAGATCGAATTCAGTAGATGTGGAGGCTACTGGAGTCTCCTCAGGCTCTGCAACTTTTAGGCTTAGGCTGGAGGTAATGGTCCTGTAGACCTCAGGGAAGGCCTCGGGAACAAAGAGGTGCCTGGACCGCTTCTGAGGGGCCTCTTCTTCCCCTTCTTCCTCCCCTGAAGACGCCCCCTCCGGGGTGGAGGAGTTGTCTGAATCAAGCTGCCCCAGCTCCCTCGGGCTCTCCTGCTCATCATCAGAGAGTCCCATGAGGGCCTGAGGTTCTGAGGCTACTGACCTCCTGAAGCCCGGAGGGGATTGGGGAGGGTCAAGTGGTTCCAGGTCCCTGTGGCCTTTTTCTGAGGTGGTTCCTCTTGGAACTGTGCCTTGGCAGATGTGATGCTGGCCTGATTCATCGCCTGCATTTTTATAGCCAACTCCTCCCAGGTGGATGATACAGGAGTCCCAGGAACGGATGGGTCTTGCTTCTCCATGATCCTGTAAGTACACAGCTGTTAGAGGGAGGAAGGTTAGACCCTACCTAGTTCCTCCCTTGTCCATCCCGGACCCTGTTCACCCCACCAGACGGCTGATAATGGGCTTGGTTGCATAGGGTTCCCCGGCCTGTCCCGGCCCCTATGATTTCCATGATGCTCTGGGTGCGGCAGAGGCCTTGTCTGTCTGCTTCCCCGGGGCCCACTTACGCTACTGTAGGCTTCGTTCTTTGCTAGGCCTCCGTAGGAAGCCTTGGACCGCGCCTCGCTGCCAGATCGAGGCGACCCAAAACACGATAGGTCCAAAATGTCTGCCGCCATGCTGCCTTGACTCAAGATGGCCGCCCTCCTTCTTCGCACCCAAAGATGGCCTCCTTCTTCGCACCCAAAGACAGCCTCCCTAACCACCTTTGGGTGCCGTTCTGGCCGATAACTAGCTGAAAAAACCCTCAACGGTTGCAGGCACTTGGGTAGGGCAATGCACTGGCCACCCTCCTCTTTGCCCCCAAAGGCCTCTTTAGCTGCTTCGGGCACGCTGCTGAAATGCCCCCAAAATGGCCACTGCCGCATCCGTGCCCAAAATATCTTCCCGCTGTCCTAGGCGTCATTCCAAAAGCGGGTAAGTTTCCATCGAGGAGCCTAGGACAGAGGAGGAGTACCCCATCTTGCGCAGCCCCTCTGTATTATGGTGACTCGCACCTACATTGGCTAGCGTGCTCTGCGCCTCCTGATGATTCCCGGCAAAATTCGGGCCAGCTGATCGGCGGTAGAAAAAGCAGCGGTGAGGGTTCCTTTGGAACAAAGTTTTTTTTTTTTAAATATCCAAATACGAATAAGAAGAAGACTGAGGATATCTGACTGCTCTCCTGTGAGGCAAGTAAGATCTGAGCAGGAAAGGAGCTCCATCCCTGAAAACAGATCTGACTTGCCTGACAGGGGCGCAGCCCAAGTGACGTCACAGGGCCCATCCTGGATCCTCAGGAGAATGGGTATTTTAAACATTTTCTTAAAGTTAAAAGTAATTTCTTTGGTCAATTTTTCTGTAATAGGTGACAGCATGTATTATCACCACACACACACAAAAAAAACTACAATAACATACCACCATTCCACTTACCGGTAAGCTGTAAGTTATTAATAGCAAAGGTTGTTTTAAATAATAAAATGTATCTATGGGCATGTAAGGCAAACAAAAACGTAATAACAGGTTCACATGTACAGAAGCTACAGTGCTGCTTCATGTATATGCCACATATTTAACTATCTACTGCTTTAGACCAGGGGTGTCCAAACTTTTTGCAAGGAGGGCCAGAATTGGTGACGTGAAAATGTGTGGGGGCCAACCATTCAGCTTGACATTCTTTGAACTATTAACATTAAATACAAATGAACAGGGGACAACTGCAGGAACAGCTGTGCGGTGAAGGGAAAAATGCACGCCGGCAGGGAGAAGAGGCTGCGGGCCGCTCGAAATTTGAAAATGGGCTGCATTTGGCTCCCGGGCCGGACTTTGGACATGCCTGCTTTAGACCAAAGATTCCAACCCCATGTTGCTTCAACCAGTCTAATCTAATAGCAGCAGAGACAGGGGATATTTTGTAAGCTTCTGACCATTCACTACCTTTCTTCTCTGTCGTATTATAATGTGGTATCTTAGTTCTTAACATACAATAAATGTACCAGACTGTACAGTACAGTAGGGATCTTTCCAAAGACAAAACAAGCAACACTTGATCCCAAGTAATATATGACTAAGGGGAAAAAAGCTGTTCAGTGGATAATTGACTAATGGAGTCTGTGTAACTATGTTGCTATAAGTTTGGAGAATAACAGAGTTGGAAGGGACCTTGGAGCTCATCTAGTCCAACCCCTGTTCAAGAAGGATACCTTCTACCATTTCAGACAAGTTGCTATCCAATCTCTTCTGAAAAACCTTTGGCAATGCAGCACCCACAACTTCTGGAGGCAAACACTTCCACTGGTTAATTGTTCTTGCTATCAGAAAAAAATTCCTTAGTTCTAGGTTGGTCCTCTCCTTGATGAGTTTCCATGCATCCTTGTTCTGTGTCCTGCTTTGAAGAGTAGTTGACCACCTTCTTTGTGGCAGTCCCTCAAATATTGGACGATAGCTATCATGTCACTCCTAGTCTTTCTTTTCATTAGACTAAATATACTCAATTCCTGCAACTGTTCTTCATATGTTTTAGCCTCCAGTTTCCTAAGTTAAACTTGAACTGCTTGTTATACATTTCTTGCTCTTTTTCTGAGTCTTGTTTCATGGTTCTTCAGCAATAAAAAATTTAGTCTGCAAATAGCCACAATAGTGGCTTCTTGTCTGTTTATGAAATGGCTAACCAGGGACTAGTATGCTATTTGCAACCTGCATTGCAGGGTTTATTTCAGTGATGTATGGAAAAAAGTTCCTACTTTTTCTAATTATCTACTCAGCATTCTGTTACGCTAGATATATTTTGCTAATGAATTGAACTTAAAACACAGGTAGTCACTATGCAAATCATATACATATTTGCAATAATACTAGCAAAAAAGTTTTACTTGTTCTGTAAGTCTATGCACAAGATTTTGGGTATTTGTGCCAAGGATTAAGAAAGTCAGCATTAGCTGAATGAATAACTAAAGTACTATGTGGATAAAGAGCTATCAGGAAAGAGATGGCTTTAAGCCATTTCATCTAACAGTACTAATTTTTTTTTGCATTTTTATGTTGTACTTATCTAATATTAGCCTTGCTGAATAGCTCCGAATCTGGCATCCCCAACCCTAAACTGTTAGAAGTATTTCTGTCATCTGAAAGGAGCCAAATCCTTCAATTGTTTTATGCTATCAGACACTCAGGGATGATTTATTGAGCGCTGTAAAAAGAAAAGTTCATTTTCAGTGTGTCATTCCATTATGGGGATAATATAAATAACTAAAATTGCAGAACATTTCATAGCTGTTGGAACATTGGCATAATCATTTAATGTTCTTATCAAATATTCACTCTCTTCCATTTAACCAAGGTTATTTTGGTGCCTTTCAACTTTGTTTACGTGCATTTCTATCTCCCTTATCCTCCTTTCCATTTCCTGCTCATATGATTTCAACATTCTTTCTTTGCCATTGCAGCTATGTGTTCATCTTTATACATTTCTAAGACAGAACATGATTACCCAGTAATGTTTCAATGTCAACTTCATTGAACCCAAGACCTTCCTCACTTGGCTCTTCTTTTTGCTAACAATGTTGGTGTCTTTTCCTAATAATAGTCATTCTTCTGTTCTCAATAAAAGAACAGGAAAAAAGCTCTACCAAAATTAGCACAATCTTCATTTAGCTAATTTCTCATATTTCAGGATTCTATTATCTTCATGTACAATATTTAAAGCTGTGTTGGCAAATAGCAATCACTGCTACAAACCTGCTAAGTGAACCTCTATTTTCTTTTAAACTCAACTTCCTTCCATCTACATATTGACCTTATAAGGTTGTTTTAAGAATTACTGAGAGAACTTATATGAAATGATGTCATCACTTGATCCTGTAAAAATACTTCAGTGTTAGTACCAGTTAATTTGATCATTAAGGTACAAAGGTCTGGTGCTAATGTTATTTATTGCAATAAATAACATTACATTATATGAAGCTAAAGCATAATCCCATGTTTCTACATAAACTGTCCAGCTAAAACAGGATGAGGACTTTCTCAAGAAAGGCTAATAAAATACATTCTATCTTACCCTTGATCAAATATTTTTTCATAGTTATAATCTGGAGTAATAACCATGAACTACATCTAAAACAGATCTCCTTTTGTCTACATGGGAATTCTGTAGTTTGTATGTTAAACATTACAGAGAACCTACTTAGCCTAATGAAGCTTTCTGGTAGTGGTTTAACAGCCAGTTAACTAGAAGAAGAAACTTTGCTTCTTTTTCTCTGTATGATATATTGGAATAGTCTTGCTGGAAGGAATACTAGGAGCATTTGTAGCTTTTAAAACGATTTAATAAAATTATGGAAGCTACAATAGTCTCACCTATGACTGTCTAAATGCTATGAAAAAAAAGCTCTATTCAGAATGTAACAACTCTTGTACAAAAGAAACAATTCAGGAAATGGGTACAAGGAAGACAAATATTTTTAAGTTAATTTACACATTTTTGGTTGAATTGTGATTCATGGCATAATCAAATTGGGTAAAGTGACCCTTGCAAAACCTGATGTATGCTGAAGATGCAAAGATGATTAAGACTTTTAGGTGAGTAAGGTAGATTTTAAGCTCTACATTGTTACACTTCAAGACAAATAAAAACATGGCTTCTTGTAGCAATTCAGTACAGTAGCAATTGAGTGCAATAGTACGACTATTGTGTGCTGGCAAAAAAAAATTAATATACAGAAAATGTGGAGATAGCAATGGCACTTAGACTTATATACCGCTTTACAGTGCTTTACAGCCCTCTCTAAGCGGTTTACAGAGTCAGCCTATTGCCCCCAACAAT
>JANHGC010000611.1:913677-924007 GCA_027560395.1 Boaedon fuliginosus | reverse complement strand
AGTATAAACCGAGGGTGACTTTTTCAGCTTATTTTGGGGGCTGAAAAACTCGGTTTATACTCGAGTATATACGGTACATCTTTACCCTGCATCAGTAAATGTAGATTATACGAAATAATTCCATTGCATCTTACATATATATATATCAGATGTGGATGGACAGAGAAGTAGAAATTAAGAGACTGGGGGATTGGTTAACCTTAACGGGGGAGAAACAATCAAGAGGGGTTGTAATAAGAGCTGGATTGTTCCAATAACCTTAACATAGCAGTTGAAACTAGGAGCTAAGTTTTTTTTATCATACCGTATTATTTTACTTTTCTTTTTTAGTTCTATATAGTTAGGCTGTATCAATAATCACTTCCTTTCTCCCGTAGTCACTTGCTCATTGATTCCAATCACAAGTTTTCTGTCCTCCCCTTTATTAGTCTCATTTACCCAAGCCTGGCAAAGGTCTGTTGTCTTGTAGGGAAAGTTGGCTATCATGGTTCCTCTTTCCTTCCAGCTTTTATTCCCCTCACCCACTTTCTGAAACAATGTAACTTTTGTCATATATTTCAGTGAGAATTGTTTTTGCAGTGCCTTCTTCTGTTGGCTTCCATCTTATTTTTGAAGGCCTTCTGGAAGATCTTTGCTGAGTACCATCAGTGCTTCTTTTCTAGCTTTCTGGGCTTTTTTCTCTTATGCAAAGTTGTTCTTCTGGCATCTCACACTCCTGACATCTTCCTGCCTGCCTACCTACCAGTGCACCAACTAACCTTTGAGACTGCAGATGAGGGAAGAAAAAAACTCCCCATTTTTTTCTTCCCAGCTTATCTATCCAGACCTTTAGGACTATAGTCTGCCATTATCCAGCTTACTTTGACACATTCTGTCTGGGCTCTTTTGTGTGCATCTGGTACTGTTGTATTGACACCTAAAGGTGGAGCATCTTTCACGTTTCTCTCTCCGTCTTGGAATTCCTTAGCCTTTTCTGACTCTTTGCAGTCAGTATATTTGCATGTTTGTATACACACACACATATTCTCTCCCTTCCCAGCACCCATGCTTTACACATGCATATTGTGTTATAGATATTAATTCATTAACTTGAAAATAATGGTTGCAACACTGCAGTATAAGGGTTATTTCAGAAGTTTTACAAGAAAATTGTGAGAAAGACATCTTTAAATTTAACATAATTTTAAATTGCTCCAGTTTAATCTTCATAAAACATATGCTTTTAGATAATATGGCTCATATGTAGTGCTACTCAAGCACAAAAGCATATTAAAAAAATGGAAAGCTTTATGTTTTTCTTTTATTTACTAGGTTCAAGATGTTGTCCCAATCACTAGTTATGATACTGCAGGATCATTCTTACTGCTGGGCTGCAACAATGGCTCCATATATTATATTGGTAAGCTCAGAAATCTATCCCAACTTTGAGAATTAAGTTTGCACTTCAGTCCTATGTGTTATTTAGAACAGGGATCCCAACCCCAGCCCAAGGACGGTTACTGATCCATGGTCCATTAGGAACCAGTTCTCGCAAGCAGTGGGTGAGCTCACAAAGCTTCATTTGCACATGCGTGGGATAGAGCAACCATGAGAAACATTACCCCACCCATCCTCCAACGCCATTGCTGCTGCTGTGAAGCCAGAAAGTTGGGGACCGCTGATTTATGGACGTTTTACTTTTATTTCTTGAAAGTACTGTTTCAGGAATTTTATTGTAAATATTAGCCAATAACCCACCGTCGCCTGGGTATTAGACAGGAAAATGCTGTAGTCAGGACTCACACTGTTGTACTGTCTGTGAAGCTCTAGATGTAGAAGCTCTTATTCTTTAGTCGGGTATCACGCTGCTCTCTCGTGCAGTGTCGCAAGTCAGAGGGAGCCCCCTTGTGGAGTACTGTGAAGCCATCACCATATCTCCACTATTTTAAGGCACACAGACCCTCGAGGGGTGTTAGGGGTGTCTTACCCCCACAGTATTTGTTCCCAGAGGATAAGTCATCTGTGTAACAAGTTTGGTTGAAATTGTCGAGGTGATCCAGAGTTATGCTGGAAAACACACACACACACACACACACACACACACACACACACACACGCAATTATATATATATATATAATTTTTAAAGATCTGAAATGGTTGTTTGGCACTCTAAAATAATTTATGTATGTTTTTATTTTGCAGACATGCAAAAATTTCCATTGCGAATGAAAGATAATGATCTTCTAGTGACAGAACTTTATCATGATCCCTCTAATGATGCCATAACTGCACTTAGTGTTTACCTTACACCCAAAACAAGTTCGTATCATTTTGATAAAATTGATACTGAATATGATATTGTCAAACTGTCCTATTGTCAACTTAAAAAATATTTAATGTTGCTTCAGTTCTGTTCTTTAGTTATCCATACGCAAACTGTGATTCATTTAGAATTAAGAAGAAAATTATGGAGATAATTCATCTTACTATAAAATTGTTATTCAGTTACAGATTTTATGAATTTGGAAATGTCATTCTATCCCTTGTGCTAGTATACTCAGTGCTACAGCACTTGCAAGAGAGATTTATTACTATTGCTATATGATAAAATTGTATACTCTTCAAAACAATTTTTCCTCAAAGTATTTAAAAAATAATAATGTCTGAATTTCAAAATGTCACTTGCTAATTTTATACTATTTATACTATTAGTTCCTAAGTTAATTTTGTTGGTTTTATTATTAGGGTAAAAGTTGAAATGTATAGTCTATCAGAAGTGTTTGTCTTGTACGTAACTTGCACCTTCAACAGTATTTCCAATATTTGAAATGATGCATAACATATGGGAAGAGAGCTACTTGTGAACTATAAGTGCAATAATTGCTGAAATAATCTTGTAAAGTTAAATGTAAACACCACATCCTAAACACCACATCAGCAGCACTCCTGCACCATCTTGGGCAAATATAATTTGCTAAAATCATCTGTTTCACGTTTTTGTACAGGTGTAAGTGGCAATTGGATTGAGATTGCATATGGCACAAGCTCTGGAGCTGTACGTGTAATTGTGCAACACCCAGAAACAGTTGGTTCAGGACCACAACTCTTCCAGACTTTCACAGTTCACCGTAGCCCTGTTACAAAAATCATGTTATCAGAAAAACATCTGGTGTCAGGTAATCCTATCAGACTAAATGACTTCATAACTTCTTTCGTTTTTGTGCTCTTTTTAAAAATATTTCCAAAGCTCAAAAAAAAAAAAAAAAAAGAAACAAGATAGAATACGAATAAAGACCAACCTCCATTTATGTTTCTTGATTATGTGGAATTTAAGGTACAGATATTCAGTGAGTTTATAGCCATAGAAGCATCCTAACCTTAAATGAAAAAGAAGCTTATTTTGGTTTATTTTTCACAGCTCTGATCCTTGCTTTTGTCAGGCCACATTTGTCATGAAACAGTGAATCGAATCACTAGTTACTCTCAACCTCTTTCTCTCAGTGAAGGGCATAACAGCATATCTTGCTGCTTTAGGGTTCTCCTGATCCGATTTCTGTATCACAGTATCCATTTTTTTCTTCCCCTGAAGGGTCAGACTCTTTTTTTTTTCCTTGAGAGGACTGAAAGCGTTAACCCTGACCCATCCAACATTGCTTACTAGGTTATAAAAAGGTGAAAAAGGAAGATTTAGCATCATCATTCAAAAATACCAATTGGTTTAGGTATGATAACCTCTGCTTCTTTTTATGGTTATTTTCCTTCTAGTGTGTGCTGATAATAATCATGTCCGGACATGGACAGTGACACGTTTTAGAGGGATGATTTCAACACAGCCAGGATCCACTCCTCTGGCATCATTCAAAATTCTGTCCTTGGAGGAAACTGAGAGTCATGGAAGTTACTCTGCTGGAAATGATATAGGTAAATGGAGTATTCCAGGTAAACTGGTGATATTAAAATAGTGGTTTTGGTGACTAATCCTATGGAGGTCTTCCTCTGCCTTCAGATTCTACTGTGGGATTTGAACTAATGTACTAATCATTCTCAAAAGCTTACTGAAATCCTTTCTTCCTACTAGTTCTTCATGCTTAGCATGCAAAGAAAGAGTAGGCACAGATGGATATTAAACCTGGATCTTTTGTGCATACCTATTTCCTTCAACCTAGCTATACTGAATTGGCAAGCATCCATATAGGGCTTCTGAGAAAGGCCCCACATTGTCCATGTAGGATAAATATTTAAATCAGACCAGCATAAAGAGGGGAGGGGTATAGTCATTACAAGGAAGCATAAAAAGATAAAAGCTCTAAATTTAGTATAAAGGATATAAAAATGAACATCGAAAACAAGTTATACAAATTTAGGAGTTATAAAAGATACATAATTTTTTAAAACAACTATGTATACATGCACATTATAAAAGGTACAAATCTGAAAATCTAAAATGGAGGAATGGGAGTGTTAGATGGATGTAGAGAAGCATAAAAAGTTAGTATGTGGAAGACTATCAAATTATAATCTGCACTTCGGGGTAGTTGTTGAGAACTTTTGCAGGAGTGATTATCAACTTATACACATAACTCTATGGTCCTTTATTTAATATTTCACCTAACTCCTGTGTACAGCTGAGCATCAGTGCTTTTTCTTTGATCTCCTGTTCCAGGTCCATTTGGTGAGCGTGATGATCAACAGGTATTTATCCAAAAAGTTGTTCCCATCACCAACAAACTCTTTGTGAGACTCTCTTCTACTGGAAAAAGGTAAGCTATGCAATTACAATGCTACTGTTTCATTCGGGAAATCGGTTGTTTTTTAATTCTCTGAATTAAAAGAGAGTATTTTGGTATTTTGCTTTTAGCTTTCATGTTTTAATAGACCTTTAATTGTATCTTTTATTTTAGTGCTCTCTTCCATTCCTTCCATAGCCTAGTATGTATTGCTATCTTTATTAAAATATATATATAACAAGTTTGCTTGGCCATTTCAAAGTAAACAAAGTCAAGAGCTGTGGAAAGAGCAGCCAAACTAAATTTTGAAAACTTGGGTATTATTTAAAGAGAGTAGTATGGCTAATATAATCATGGCAGCCAGTTTAGCATTAAGCCATTACCCCGCTCCATGCTAGAAACCTGTGAGATGTAAAGCAGCCCATCTTTTCTTAATGGTTAATCTTGTAATGAGTAAAATTCTTTTAATAGAAAGAATCTACTTTATGTTCATTTCATAAAATCATAAGCAAACACTGAAAAAATTAATCAGGAGTGCATTTTGCAAACATCTAGATTATCCTTTTGACAACTTGTAAGTTTTAAAGCAAGTAACAATAGATAGCTATAATACGGCCAGAAGCTTCATTATCTCTTGAATAGTATTACATTGGAATATTATAATATAATATATTATAAATCACCATGATTTAATGTTCTAGGCAGGCTTAGAAAGAAAATGGGATATAGTTATTAAAATTAATGTTACATTAGGGTAAATTTGAATGTAGTAATTCAAAGTCTGTTAAACTTTGACCTCTTTCTTTTCTCATTTTCTTTGATTACTATGGAGTAATCTAATCAACACATATCTTCTATGTTAATTAAGCCTGCATTTCTATATAGTCATTTTATCCTGGAAATAATTGTATTGGTTATTTGTTCCCATGGTAGCAATTTGCAGTATGTGCAATCAATTGTTACACATCTTTTTTTTTACACATTTTGTTTTGAACTACTGTGGATCCATCCATTTTGGAATAAAAAGAAATGACTCTTAATTAAGCTGCCATGGCAATGGGCCTCTTCATACATGTGTAAATAGAAAGTTAGACTTGATGAAAAGCATACTATTTCCTTCTCTCTGTAAGAGATGAATCTTCTTAGTCACAAAATTTAATTTCAGCTTTTAAATAATCCCTTTGGCAGTGTCCATGCAATCGGGCAACAACCTCACAAAAGCAAAGCTAATCAAAGCAAAAAGAAGCTTGTCTTCCCAAGGAACTCTGCCGCCTCGAGTTCCCCTTCTGGGTGAAGAGAGGCGGGGTATAAATCTAATAAATAAATAAATAAATAAATAAAGGTAAATCCAGCTTGTCTGTTTCTGTCCCCAAAGACTGGAAATAGGTGCCGTATTCTGCAATTGAAGCAAGATAGTTGAAGCATGCAGCTACAAAGCTGAACCAGTTAAGTTCCCCCCCCCACACACACACACAAATACTTGTATAACACTGGATCCCAAGACCATGGGCATTGCAGTTCCTTGCAGGAAGTGAACCATAAGCTCCAAGACACTGTGCTTTTTTAAAATTATTATTATTATTTATTACATTTTTATGCCGCCCAACTCCCGAAGGACTCTGGGCGGCTTACAACATGGATAGTAATAGCATTCAGATGTTATATACTGCTTTACAACACTCCCCAAGCAATTACAGAGTCAGCTTATTGCCCCCAACAATCTGGGTCTTCATTACCTAACCTATCAAGCTAAGTTCTGCTGTCTCCAAAAGTAGTAATACCATTTATGTTTATTATTTGCCTTGGTCGTATATGAAGCAAGAAGCTAACCAAGTGACTAACACTAAAGTGACTAACACATTAAAGTGTTTGAAACACTTTAATGCAAATCTTTAAGGGTTAAAAATAAGTGTGCTATCCCCCTTTCCTTTGGCTAAGAAAGGTTGGTGACCATTTTATTTGCTTTTTTTAAAAAAAGTATATTAATCTGAAACTTAGGAAATACCAAGTTTTCTTTAGAGCAAAACAAGAGTCTTATTAAATATTTTCTTTATCTGATTAAAGCCTCTCTGTCAGGGAAGGTCCTGTTACTATAATATTCCACCCAGTGAGATGTTGCAAGAACAGTCTGCCATGTGAGTGTCTCACAGAACCTGAAAAGTATCAGCTAAAATAGAGCCTCATTGAGGCTGCAGGGCCAACATGAGAATATGTATTGAGAACCAGTATTGCAGAAGACAATAAATTTCCCTTTAAATTAAAATTAATGAGATATCAACAGGAAAGTTCATTTATTTCACTACCTAACACTGTTTTTAAGGGTGAGTCTTCCTGAGTATGCTCAGATATTCTAACATCTCAGGAGGCCTGTGAAGTAGAAGCTTCGAATCTCAAAATGGTTGTGTATGCTTCACATAAAAGGCCTTAATGCAAGGCCCATTTAAGAGTCTGGCCAAATTACAATTCATTCCTGATGACAGGACAATGCATCATACTTAAGCTACCCCTAAATATTGATCATGATTCACCAAACCTGCTAGGATGGTTGGACAGCTAACATTGTGCCAGTACTTAGCAATAATGTGTTGGCATCCATCAGAAATGTACAGAAAAGCTGGTGATCACTTAACTACTCTAAGTAGTTTCTGAGTGCCTATTGAAAATTCCAGTGAAATGCATGTACGTTTGTATGTTTTAGAAAGAATAAAAACACTTCCAGTAAATTTGCATGAAAATAATTTTTGTACTTACTGAGATTGTTTAAAAAGAAAATGATTTCATCTATGCAAGTATCATATTTACCTAGTAACTTGCAAATTCAAAACTGTAATACTTACATTAATGTACGTATGATGATACTTAATGATTAAGAGAATGTATATGTCATGGCCTATAAGTTTGATCAAATTGGTGATTGATATGCTGCAGTCCCTTTTTCCCCCCACAATAGGATATGTGAAATTCAGGCAGTTGACTGTACTACAATTTCCTCCTTTACTGTGCGTGAATGTGAGGGATCCAGCAGAATGGGTTCAAGGCCACGGCGTTACCTCTTCACAGGGCACGTTAATGGCAGTATTCAGATGTGGGACCTAACTACGGCAATGGATATGGTTAATAAAAGTGAAGAAAAAGGTTAGTTGTCTTAAATGCAAGAGTTTTCAATAGAGCTTGAATTGACCCTGGTTTTCTATTAATTAATTTATTTATTTTTTGGGAGTGGTGGTTGTGTCTTTCTTCCATATTTTTATTTTGTTTTGAGATTTTGTACATTATTCTTAAACTGCAAATATATAAATTTAACATTAATAAGTGAGAATATATTGCAAATTGTTTTTAATGATTAGATGATTATTTGATCTCTATCTACCTACCTATTATCCATCCATTATTCCTCTCCCTCTCCCTATCTATCATCTATCTATCTTATGTAACCGTCCATCACACAGGCAAGTGACTCTGAGTGGCATAAAACAGTTATGCTACCAAGACAGTATACTAAATTCTTTAGTGCATATTAGGTACAAATGCTAAGTAAATTTGGTATAGTTTCTTAATGTATATATGGATCTGTCTTCTATCTCCAAGATGTGGGTGGTCCTACTGAAGAAGAATTGCTTAAACTTCTGGATCAGTGTGATCTGAGCACATCTCGCTGTGCAACCCCCAATATCAGTCCAGCTACTTCAGTAGTCCAGCAAAGCCGGCTGCGTGAATCAGGCTCTAGGTAAGCTTTACAAATTACGTTTGCATATGTGGATGGCAAGATTTAAGCTAGATGTTTCCTTGAATAAGGCTTCATTTTATCCTGCTCTTTACTCAAAAGTTAATACTCTAACATTTTGCCAACTGTGCAGAATAGATACTGTATAAAGAGTTTCTAGTGTGTGCCTGTGGGAAATTATGTAATATGCTTATCCATATATTAGTGATCCCAAGGAGTAATGAATAATTTATGATTTTTGCATGAAAATAAAAATAATCCAAATTTTTAGTTAGTAAATTTCGTTCAATTTGACATGCTCAATTTATTAATGCAATTACTTAAAAAGCTTCAAATGTTTTCAGCCTCCAGTTACAGCACCGGGAAACAATCCACGAAACCGCTACATATGGCTCCATGCGGCCCTATAGGGAGAGCCCCTTACTAGCCAGAGCCCGCCGGACAGAAAGTTTCCACAGCTACAGAGAAATTCAGCCTTTTAATTTAAGTAAAACCATGGTAGACAAAGCTGTTCCTCAGAATGGCAGCTGGAGTCCTGTACAGGCAGAAGGGAAAAGAAATGGTGAAAACATAACTGACAAAAAAGCTTCAGCCTTGGCACTTGAGATAAGAATGGCTAGAGTGTCCGACGGAGAAACTGAACTCCAGAAAGTGTCTGAAAGCATATTAGAATTGAAAAAAAGAGGAAACGATGAAGACAATGAAACCAAAGCAGACTGCAAAAGGAAGAATGGATGTGAAGGAAGTGGTTTTCTTGGAAGAAAGAAAGGACCACATCTTGTGGTGTCTTCACCAAACATTGTAGAAGGAAGTTCTGAAGTATTTGGTACAGCTTCCCCATCTCCTACAAAGACAACAGTTTCTCCACGGCATAAGAAAAGTGATTCATCTTGCCAGGATTATACCTTATGAAAACACCTTGGGAAAATAAAAGATGTCTATATCCCACATGTATATCGAATGTTTCTCACTAAACTGGATGAATTTCACATTTATATATCTAAATTTTTATCTTTCTAATTGAAGATGAGATTACGTTAGAATCAGGCAGGATAAGGAAACACATTCTATCTAGACAAACCAGCCTTCCAGTCCTGGCATCTATCTTGATAAATTGGACTTGAACTTCCATAATTCTATTAAGCCAGGTTGGCTCAATTATGGGGAATTATGGGAGTTGAATCTAATTTCTCTGGATGGTCACCAGGTGGAGAAAGCTGCTAAAAAACTTGGCTTCACAGCACAATCAATGGAAGCATTTTTGAACTACTCAAGATTGGTGTTAACTTTCTATAACTGTCTATGTGAAGTCCAGTTCTGGTACAGACATTTTCAAGCTTTGTTTAATACAGGCTGGCAGGCACTACCATTTTTGTTGTAAAGTAACTGTTTTCCTAATCTTGGTTACAAACATGCTAAGTATTTAAAGTTGATAGTCGGTCTGTAGAGCAATTCATACTTTCAGTGTGGTTTCCATGTTGAAAATAATAATGGGAAGAATTAGGGTGCTTTATTTTATGTCTTGCTTTTTCTGCTGCTGTGCCACCAGTTTTTATTAGTATTAATAAACTTTGTATATCATCTCATGCTTCAATGTGTTGACTTAACCAAATTGAAATTCTAAATGTCTTGTTACAGATATTATAACACATTACTTTGCAGATATTTATCAAATATTAAAGTATAAAGAATGTAGCCATTCTGTACATTCCTTTTAATTACAATAGCATCAGTGGAGTAATTCTAGAAAGATGGACCACACCTTCCTACCAAGCCATTAGTAGTTGCTCTCATAAGTGGCTTCTTGCATTTTATGAAGCTCCATGTGCCAGCTGGTGGAGCCTGCTATTATGAGACGTTGCACAAATTACTTCTACAAAATTTCTATGTGATCTGGTC
>JANHGC010000611.1:887260-897680 GCA_027560395.1 Boaedon fuliginosus | reverse complement strand
AGCTTCCTTCAAGGTATGCAGGAGTTGAAGTGCCACCACCTTCTCAACAACCTTCCCTAAAAAGGGAAGGTTGGAGACTGGCCAAAGGTTGCTCAAAACAGCCGGGTCCAGGGAAGGCTTCTTGAGGAGGGGTCTTACCCCTCACTTGAAGAAGCATTGATAATCACCTGGAGCCAGCTGCGTGTCACCTCTTGGCCAGCTGAAACCAGCCAGGAGGGACACGGGTCCAATAAACAGGTGGTATTCATTGCCCCTACAACCTTGTCCACATCATCAGGGGCCACAGGAACAAACTCTTCCCAGATAACAGGACTTAGACTAGCCCGAGTCATCTCCACGGATCCTGTCCAGCCAGAGTCCAAGTCTAGTAGAATCTGGGCAATTTTATCTGACAGAAACTGAACAAACTCCTCAGCTCTACCCTGAAAGGGCTCCTCAGCCTCCCCCGGTGTCAAGAGGGAGTGAGTCACCCTAAACAGGGCAGCTGGGCAACAGTCTGCAGATATGATAAGAGCGGCATAGTAAGAACGCTTTGCCACTCTTATCACCATTAAATAGGTCCCAATATGGTCTCCTAGTAGTGTTCGCTCAGATTCAGCTTTCTTGGACCTCCAGCGGCGCTCTAGACATCTCTTCTGTCGCTTCACCCCTCAGACACCATTGGTAAACCAAGGGGCCCTCCGAGATTGGCGAACAGTGAGAGGTCGCAAAGGCACAACCCGATCTAAGGCCCCGGCAGTGGCACTATTCCAAGCCATCACCAGAACCTCAGCCGAGCTGTGGGCAAGCGAATCAGGAATCTCCCCAAGCTCCCTCTGAAACCCAATTGGGTCCATTAGGTGCCTGGGGTGGAACCATCTAGTTGGTCCCGCCTCCCTGCGGCATGGGGTGGGCGTCAGGAAATCCAATCTCAAAAGGGAGTGATCTGACCATGACAAGGGTTGAATAACGATATCCCCCAATTCCAGATCACGGCGCCATTGCTCAGAGATAAAAACTAAGTCGAGTGTGGGTCTCCCCCCATGAGTCAGACCCTGAATTACTTGTCATGGAGGCCATGAACTCCTGAGCTGCATCTGAGGTCTCGCCAAGGGATGGCAAATTGAAGTCCCCAAGCACCATCAGCCTGGGAACCTCAACTGCCAGCCCGGCTACCCCCTCGAGCAGCACAGGCAGAGCTGTTGCGATGCAGCTGGGAGGCAGGTATGTCAGCAACAAGCCCAACTGAACCCCTAAGTCCAACTTCAAGAGGAGAGACTCACACCTGACAATCTCTGGAGCCGCGCTACCCCATGGATGGCCTGATGGATAATAACAGCCACCCCTCTGCCCCTGCCCTGGGGTCGTGGCTGGTGCAATACCTGAAACCCAGGGGGGGACATCTCAGTGAGGGGGACACCCCTCTCCTGCCCCAACCAGGTTTCAGTGATGCAAGCCAGGTCGGCCCTCTCCTCCAGGATTAATTTCTGGACCAGAGGACCTTTGTTAATTTTGCTGTTCCATCCATGGCTGATGCAGAGATGAACTTTCTTGGTGGTAGCAGTAATTCTATGGAATGAGCTCTTCTTTATGGTATGTCAATTTTATGTATTTAAGGCATCTCTTGAATCCTTACAGTGGCACTCTTTACCCATTAATTTCCTCTAAAATTCCATTTCCATTCTGACATGGAAATTTGGAATTGATAGCTAACCTTTTTTGTTCATGAGCTCAAGGTAGTGAACATTGTTCTTCTTTCTCTTACTTTCTCCTACTTTTCCTTTCAATAAAAACCCTGTGAGGTAGCTTGTGAAGTCACCCACATAGTGTGCTTCCATGGTTAAGGTTTCCCTACTCCTAGACCAATACCTTATGTTGTTCTCTTAAGATTTGGTTGGCACTGCCTACTATTCTGGTACTGTGAAACTGAAACAAAACAAAATGAACAGGTAAACCCCTCAATCAAGGTCTAAGGAGATATAGGTATTAACATATGGGGTAACATTTTGGGAAATTGCTTTATTATGAAATTTATTGCAAGCTGTTTTAATGATAATCTGATCAAGTCATGGAGGAGTACGTAATTTAAAAAGACTTTTGCACATAGGATACATTGCCCTAAAAAACAAGATTAAAGTTGAATATTCAAGCTTACTTTTGTCAGATGTCCTTGGCAAGTACAGTCTGGTATCAAAGCCACTGTAGATGCGTTGCCCTCCTTCCATTAGCACATATTCCTTCAGAAGCCCATTCAGTAGGAAAGTGTGACTCCAATCCAGGAAAATGGTGGATAAATTTCCGATTATGATAAATGGAGATTTGTATAGAGGAACTGGCAAGAAAAAATAAGAAGCATTAATACATGGATATCCAAATCATTAGTCACTGTTCTATGCATGTTTACATCTATTATTGTTCAGTTAGTAGTTTCAAGCAATGGGTAATTATCAATTAAAATAAGAATGTTTCCAGTGAAATAAACAAAATTCATGGGTGTTCCCATTCCAGACTGCTGTGTGTCCTTTTGGGGGAGATGATGACAGAGGTAGCCAAAAGACTGAGCCATTTTATGACTCAGTTATGGAAAGGCAAAAGCTTTTAGAAAAAAAAAATTAATTTGTCTATATGTGAATGCTACAATTGAAGAACAGGACAGAATTATATACTGTAATAACTAGCACTTTAAATACAGCACTTCATATACTGGTACATAGCAATGCTTACCTTTCTTTATTATGAGAAAGACAACTCTTTCTTGCAATAAAAGCTCACCTGAAATCCCAAGCTTCCTTGTTTTCTGTGTTTTTGTTAATACTTAATAACTTTTAATTAATCAATGATTGCCAGCTGGACATTTACATTTTAGAGGAGACTTCATTGTTAAGTATAAGAAAGACACTATCCAAACCCTTAGCTACTGTTCTATGGATGTTTACATCTATTATTGTTCAGTTAGTAGTTTCAAGCAGTGGATGATTATCAATTAAAATAAAAAAAATGTTTCCAATGAAATAAACAAAATTCATGGATGTTCCCATTCCAGACTGCTGTGTGTGTTCTTTTAGGGAGATGATGATATAGAAAAACAAAAAGCTTAGCAATAGTATGAAAAAAAAATACAGAGGCTAAGCAATGCTGTTAAAAACTATTATCAAACTAAATCCCTCCCATTAGGTCGATTCTGTGACATAAAGAGCTTTAGTTGATTTCTTAATCCCAGGAATTCTATCTACTTTTATTCTGTGTTGTTTTACCTTTGTCCCTATCCACTTCTACTTCATTTAGTATCCTATAGTTTATCCAAGTGTTTCTCAATCACAAATATATGTGGACTTCAATTCCCAAAATTCTGGAAATTGCCAAAGGATGAGAAACTCATCTACCCACTTTTATTCCATGGTTGCTGTTGTTTGTTTTTTTGGAGCTCTTCAACTCCCGCACCTGACTTTCTCACTCATTGTCATTCCTATGGTCCCGTGAATGTATCTTGTCTTCTTCTACTTCTTCTCTGCTTCTTGAAGTCTGCAGGTGCTGTTTGGTGTCAAGTTTCATTCACATTTGGTGGCTGTTCCTCAGAGGGGTCATTCAATACTTCCTCCTGTAAAATTCTCCACCTTGCCTATCTCTGATGTCTTTATTGTATTTCAGGGTTGCTGGACTCAGTTACAACACAGAGACATTATTACAGCTGCTGGCATGACTGCACTTTCTAACTGCTCTCACTGACCCGACCCTCGATTGGCAGTTGTTCTCGTCTGGAATTGCTGTTGCTCCAGTGCATTCAGTTCTTTTGGGTCTGCTCCCTTCCTACATACTTTCCTACCTACCTTCTTGTTCTGTCCTGTTTCTTCCTTTTTCCACCATTGCTACACTTCCTCTTTAGTCAAGCTCTTTTTTTAAAGAGCCAGCATTCCAAATAAGGCATAGGCAAAGGAAGGAGAGCAGTGTTATATGTCCTTTCTCTCACATTCCTCCTCAAATTTCCCCCCAAATCATTAAAATATCTAACAAACACTCTTGATAAGAGTAAACTAATTGAATCTGAAAAGGACTGAATTTTGACTACAGTTGCAGTAACTGGACTATTACATAAATGTGACAGGAAAGTAAAATAGTTAACTTCAATAGTAATAAATACATATTTTTCAAAAATAATAAATATTTTTAAAACGTCATGATAGTGATGGTCTTTCTAGTCTCATCAAGCTTTCTATACTTCTTGGGAAATACGTTTTCTACATTTTTAGAATGCGTTCCTCTCAAAGAATTTATTTCAAAGGTAAATGAACTTACAATATTACAAATATGATATGTTGTACCAATCACTTAATCAATTGTCTAATTAATCACTGCACAAGCAAAAAGCATGCAAAAGAAAAATAAGAACTTTCCCCTGAGTTTGTGCTAAACAAAGAAGAAAAAGGATCAAGATGTGACCTTTTTAAAATATGCTCAGAATCCGCCAAAGAAAGCGAAAAAATAGACCATCTGAGTATCTTGCAACAAAATTTTTAATTATTATTGGAAGAGACTTTTATTGGATGAAGTTTAACACTGAATAAAATTATAGGAGATTGGCTAAAAAGAAACTCAGTTGGGTAATATAATCCTATTTCAACCACTTTTATTTAATTTCATTTCTAAATTGGGAAAATATGCTCCAACAACAGTAAAGTCTTCTGATTTTACAACTCCTTAACATGCCACAAAAGCTGCACAATTTTGAAACTATGTAAACAGCTAATTTGATTAGTTTTTCAATTTCACATTGTTATTCACTTTTAATTTTTGCAAGGAACAAGAAAATATGTTTAACTGTAAATTTCAGAAATAGTAAGACTAAATAATGAAAACTTATAAATTGGGCATTTTCAGACATCTTTGCATGTTTTAAAAACCTACCAAACAGGTAAAAATTAATGGTATTTTTGAAAACTCAATTTGAAAACTCTTATTAAAAGAAAAACAGATGAAGGTTTTTGCTTGCTACTGTATATAGGGTACCAGTTACATCTTTTCCATTCTAAGAATTACAGGTTCAGCCCTTAATAGTTGTGATAGGAAACAAAGCACTTCTAAAAATGATGGAAATCATTTTTTTGTCTGTAGAAACTCACCCTCTTTTTCAGTAGTAAAAGCAATCCATTCCGAAGTAGTGCTTCCAACTGAATTGTAGGATACCACTCTCAGTTTGTAGGTTGTATAAGGCTGAAGATCACTCACACTGGAATGCTGGTCCTTTCCACTATATCTCACTTCAATAGGTCCAGGCTTACAAACTCTTTCTATAGGCAGTAACCAAGGAAGACAGGATGTGTACATGTGGAGTTCATATCTATGAGAAAAGAAATCAGCATTAATAGTAATAATAATTATATTATATTATAATAGTTACTTGGGTTTACATATTACTTTCAACTGTAATATGGCTTGTTTGTGGCTTAGTTTATGAACAATCCATTCACATTATGATTTATGTGAACCAAGGTAATTTAGCTTACTAAATTATCAAATGATTTATGGTTTGCATAGCAAATCATAGTTAAGCAAACCATAAATTATCACAATATATGAAGTCAATCTTTTCTGGCAAATGTGAGTTTTTCTTCCCAATACCAAATGCTGATTAAACTGAAAAGTTGACATCGAACTTAATTGCTTTAGAGTTCTATATATCCCATTCATTCTACTTATGTGCCTATGCATGATTTTTATAGGAAAATGATATGTCATTATTTCAGTGAAGCAGTGGAGTAATGTTTTCAATAATTAGGGATGAATAAAGATAATTCCCATTGCCTAGACTTCACAGTTGTATTTTCAGAATCAGCATTGAATTATAATTCATACTATATTTCAAAAGTCTAGATATAATTTATTTATTTTATTTATTTTACTTAGATTTATATCCCGCCTCATTTCCCCAGTCAAGGGGAACTCAAAGTGGCTAAATATATGTTAGACATATTTTCCCCAAATTATGGATGTAAAACTAAGATCTAATTTAACCTGTGTACTTTTAAGACACTGATTTTAATTAATTATTTGCCTTTGAAACTCTATTTTACATTTATGAAGTGATTGAAGAAGGGAAGAATCTATTAAACTGTGGATTCATTGATAAAGCTATATATAAATAGCAGCAAGTTACTGTTATTCTTCTATATATGTATTAGCAAAAATGATCTCAATTCAGTAAACATGGCTATCTGTAAAGAACTTAATGAATGACTGAAAACTAACTAGCTACTTAGTGTTGGGTTAAAGAATTTAATACTGTTAAACACAGGGGACCATCATTTTGTCTAGTGGTCAAGGCGCCAAGTTAGAATCCAGGAAACTGATTTCTACTCTCATCTTAGCCATGAAAGCCAGCTGGGTGACTTTGGGCCAGTCACTCTCTTTCAGCCCAACCCAACTTACAGGGTTGTTGTCGTGGGAAAATAGGAGGGAGAGGATTATAAGGTATGTTCACCACCTTGAGTTACTTATAAAATAATGAAGGTGGAATAAAAAATATCTAAACAAATTGATGTATCCATTTTTGTAGTTCTATAAAGACTATTACATATATTGTCAGATTAATTTTGTACATCAAAAACATTTCATGCGTAAGTAAAATGCAGAAAAGGAAAGGGGTTATACACAAAAATACAACCCTCTTGGTGAAGGAAGAGAAAGAAAGGCACAGAAAAAAATAAAGAAAGAATAGTGAGCATTACTAAAGCAATAGGTAGGTGTGAGTTCCCAACCATAGATTTTATCTGATTATATCTGAGTTACCTCGTCACAATGCCATTGGGTTCCCGGGGAGCATCCCACAGAAAAGAAACATTTCTTGAAGTCAGGTTCTGTATATGGGGAGAAGGCTGCTGGCTTGGTGGAGCTGGCTGAGTGGTGACTTGAGCCATTGGTCCGTGGCTGCAGCAGTTGAAGCATGTGCAAGCTTCAACCCCAATAGAATACGTGGTAAAAGGTTTTAGTCCATGGATTGTCTGCTGGGCAGTAGTTCCTTCTGAGAGCTGAAAACGACAGAACAAAAGCAGCAATAGACGCTGACATGCAAGTAGACTATGTACTGCGCAATGCTCAGCTGGACAAACTATATATTTGTTCATTTGTTTGTTTTATCTGCCTTTGCTTTATTTTACAACTTAAAAAGATATATTTGATATTTTCTCTTCCTATTTTTCCAACAACAATAATAACAATCTTACAAAGTAGGCTGGGCTAAGAGACTGGCTCAAAGTCATTAGGCTGGCTTTCATGCCAAGCAGAAGACTAAAACTCATAGCCACCTAGTCCAACACCTTAACCACAAAACTCTGCTGGCCTAATCCTAGATAGCTTTAGACCAGGCATACAGCTTCCTAAGAAGCAGTGACCAAGCCAGACCCTGAACACTAATACTCAAACTCATGGACATGGTTGGTAACCAATAGTACTTCCCACTTTTTTCCATCCCCAAAACTGCATATATTTTGACAAATCCTACAATCCTTCTTTTCTCACCAGTGCCCTTTTTGAGTGAAAAGTTGATTTCATTTATTTTTTAATTTCATATCAGAAATAGTTAGAATCTAGACTGAGATATGCAATACCTTTATTCTATGCAATCAAGAGTAATATTGAGGATGATTCTATAACAAGAACAACAACAACAATAATAATAGTAATAATAATAACCGTCGCTACAAATTTCATCAACTCAAAAGGTTTTGATTAATACTTACCACCTTCTCCTTTCCTTTGGTGCTATTGGAGAAGAACCTGTAGAGGGTGATTATTCCATTTGGCTTTAGAGGAGGATGGATGTTGACCACAGCAGAAGTAGAAGCTACTGTTTCAAACAAAGGGGCAGGAAGTCCTTGAGGAGGGGCTGGGCCAGTCTTACATTTTGTCCAATTGCTAGCAGTTCGGCCAGCAGAATTAACTGACCAAACCTGAAAAACAAGAATTCATAACAGCCCTAAAACATAATTCCAGGAAAAAAATCCATATTACCATTTCTGTTTTTGTTTATTTAACTATACCACCCAGACTCCATCTATGCTGCCCTGAGCCCCTCTATGAGAAGGATGGGTGATTTAAAATAGCAATAGCAGTAGCACTTAGACTTAGATACCACTTCAAGGTGCTTTACAAACCTCTCTAAGCGGTTTAAAGAGTCAGCATATTGCCCCCAACAATCTGGGTCCTTGTTTTACCGACCTCGGAAGGATCGAAGGCTGAGTCAACCGTGAGGCAGTGAGACCAAACTGCCAAACTGCTGGCAGCCATTGATCAGGAGAAGTAGCCTACAGTACTGCATTCTAAACACTGCGCCACCATGGCTCTTTTGATATGTAAACAAAAAATAACTATATGCTTCAGAAAAAACTGAATTTGGGAAATGTAGTCTGCATCCATATTTGTTTGACTACCATGTTTTCCTGAAAATAAGACCCACCTGGAAAATAAGCCCTAGCATGATTTTTCAGGATGCTTATAATGTAAGCCCTACTCCCAAAATAAGCCCCAGTTAAGATAATCAGTCAGAGAGATAGACTTAGTACCACATTTTCCCCCAAATAAGACCTAACTTGTAAATAAGCCCTAATGCGTCTTTTGGAGCAAAAATGAATATAAGACCCAGTCTTATTTTGGGGGGAAACATGATTATTTATTGTCTTTTCATATCTGGTGAGCTCTCAAGGTGGCTAGAATGAGACAATTATCTTGCCTTGAATGTAATTTCAGGTAGCATATCTGGTAAGTGTGATTTTATATTTTCACTGTAAACTAATGGTTTGGTAGCCAATAGACTAGGAAATTAAATAAAACAAAAACAAAAGTAAGTTTCTTTAAGGACCGTACAATTTTAAAGGATGTCAACATTTCATTAAGATCTCACATGAACAACTTTCAGGACTGACTTTCTGTCTGAGTAAACACTACCACAGTATGCTTGATGTTATTATAGAATCATAGAGTTAGAGCAGGGGTGTCAAACTCCTGGTCCACAGGCCAGATGCATCAAGGCCACACCCACGCCTGGTTTAGAGGAGGGGAAAATGTTATATGTCATGTAACAACACCGTGATGACATGAGTTTGACACCCCTGAGTTACAGGATTGAAAGGACCTTGAAGGTTTTCCAGTCCAGCTTTTATTTATTTATTTTATTTATTTATTTATTACATTTTTATGCTGCCCAGTTCCCGAAGGTCTCTTGACAGCTTACAACATGGATAGCAATAACACTCAGATTTTATATACTGCTTATCAGTGCTTTACAACACTCCCCAAGCAGTTATAGAGTCAGCTTTTTGCCCCCAACATCTGGGTCCTCATTTCACTGACCTTAGAAAGGATGGAAGGCTGAGTCAACTTGGGGATTCAATCTGACAACCTGCTGAACAAGTCAGCAGAGACTGCAGTGCTGCATTTAACCGCTGCACCACCGAGGCTCTTTACTTTACTTCTGCCTAGTGCAGGAATTCTCATACTATTCTGGACAAATGGCTATTCAGTCTTTTCCTGGGATCATCAAATTTTGAGAAGCCCAAGAATGCAGGCTGTGAGAGACTTAACAGCTCTCACAGTCATCTAGTCCAGCAATCTCTCATGTTCGTTCAATGTTCATTCAATCTATTGCTGAATTATTTAATGTTACACTGAGTAGCATGGAAAGGTTATAGCATAGAAGTGCAGTAAACCTTCTAGCGTTCCTGATCATTTGCATGAGGTCAGTTAGCTCAAGTCACAACGCTCCTTTAGTAGCATAACATATTCAGTCCAGAGTGCCTGCAGTAGTAAAAAAATCTATATAGTAAGAGCTAGAACTCAGTTGTATGTGAAATGTTAAGGAGACTGCACCCATGAATCAAACTTATCTATGTTATTAACATTTAAATATAATAAACATATAAATAATATGTGTTAAAAGCTTCATGAATATTTGTATGTACTTAGCAAATCAATATATCTAGCCTATTCTTAGTACTTTGTTTATTTATCTTCAGCTGATTATACTGAACATGTAATAAGTTGATAATATTGCTAAACTGATAATAAAGCAACAAATATATTGCATAAGATAATTCTTTACTAAGGTTTTGCAAGTATTTTATGATATTGTCTTTATCAATGCACATAAGAAGGATTCGAAGATTTAATAGCTAAGAAAGTGTCTAGTTCAAAGCTTTTCTTTGGAGATGGCTTTGTTTTTGTCAGCTTCACAAAACCAGGGTGATCTGCACACTATATGAAACTCAGCAGTTATTAAACAAGACCTGCAACAAATCTGCATGAAAATTAAATTTTACTTTCATCAAGGAGAGAATAAACATATGGGAGGATGTTTAATCTTATTTATCAAAGACCATTTGTATAATTAAACACGAATATAATAAAAGGTTGACTGAGGTCATGATTTGCATGAGTAAGTAATTTGTAGAAT
>JANHGC010000611.1:874022-886666 GCA_027560395.1 Boaedon fuliginosus | reverse complement strand
CCGGGCTCAAGGTCGACTCAGCCTCCCATCCTTTCTAAGGTCGGTGAAATGAGGACCCAGATTGTTGACCCAGAATTCCCCCTCCAGTCGTCTTAGCTCAGGAATTCTGGGAGTTGAAGTCCACCAGTCTTCAAACTTGGCAAGGTTGAAGACCCTTGAGCTAGGACCTCTTTGCCCAGGATCGGTGGGGGGGGGGAGGGCACAGGAGAAGAGACCTACATTCCGGAGTATGCTTTTCTGCAGGTAGTAGGTGAGGACAGGGTCACAGAGTGTATAGTGAGTCTCAAGCCGCTGCCGGATAATTTTCTCATGGTCACTCATGGTCTGGCCCAGCTGGCTTCTGATCATCAGCCTCTGGATCATAGTCTCTGTAGAACAGTCAAACACTATAACAATGTTGGGCAAACGTCCCACCTGCAATGGGAATGGCACAAGATGGTCAGTTCAACGCTGGGCCTGAGACTCTCTGCTGAATAGGAACGGAGAAGATTGTGGTCAGATGTCAATGCTTAAAATAATCAAGAGCATACTTCAAGGAGGAAGTTGCTATGTGTGGCGAAAGGATATTATTGAAAAGCAAGCCAGTTTGCCTGATCTGAAGAAAAGCTACTCAAAACCTGTAGAAAAAGTCTGCTGGTACTCTAAAGGTAAATGTTCCCCTCGCACATACGTGCTCGTCTGTTCCCGACTCTAGGAGGGCGGTGCACATCTCCGTTTTCAAAGCCGAAGAGCCGGCGCCGTCCGAAGACGTCTCCGTGGTCATGTGGCCGGCGTGACTAGACGCCGAAGGCGCACGCAACACTGTTCCCTTCTCAACAAAGGGGGGGTCCCTATTTTTCTACTTGCATTTTTTAACATGCTTTCGAACGGCTCGATTGGCAGAAGATGGGACGAGTTACGGGAGCTCACTCCGTTACGCGGCGCTCAGGATTCGAACCGCCGAACGGCCCCGCCTTCCTGATCGACAAGCTCAGCCTCTTAGCCGCTGAGCCACCACGTCCCACTGGTACCGAGTACTGAGAAACCTCAAATAATGGGAATGTCGTGCTTTGTGAAAATGCCGATCTGGGCAGTACGAAGAACAACCCACCTACGATCAGGAGTAAACTCCTGTAGCTCACACTTGGCTTAATCCGTTATTCATTAACTGAAAAATTACATTAAAGAAGCCAGCTGCTTGTAAACAAGCCGAAACATTACTAGGGGTAACGTTTTCAGAGGGTTCGCGTCTCTCAGTTTAAAAATTGAGACGGCGTTCTCTCTCTGACCTTAGAAACGGCAGTACGGAAATCAGCTATCGGTAGGGGAGAGGAATGCAAGAGTTACTTGAACTGGACAGAACTACATTGCTTACTCGACCAGGGGTGTCAAACTCATGGCCCGGGGGCCAGATCCGGCCCGATGGGGCCTCCCTGGAAACGGGGCAGTTTCTCCCTCTACGAAGATGACCCAACAGCAAGGAACGATGCAGCCCGAAGGCTGAACACCGTAAAAGCTACTCAGGTTGCGTCCGCTGTAAACTAAGGCGTCCTTACACACCCACGCAGGCACGCACGCACGCAGGCTATACTTACAACTTCCTCAAACAGCCTGGCTTGTTTGATCTCCCGGGGAAAGCCTTCGATAAAGAAGCCTTTGAAATTGTCCGCTTTTAACATCTTGTTGGTCAGCAGCTCCAAGATGTAGCCCTAGAGAGAAAAGGGCAGGGGACTCTCTTTTAAGACCCTAATTTTGCACGCCGTACGTGCTCCTCTCCGTTCCAAAGCCGAAGAGCCGGTGCTGTCTGAAGACGTGGTCTCCGTGGTCATGTGGCCGGCAGGACCGAACGCCCGAAGGCCCACGGAAGAACGCCGTTCCCTCCTCACCGAAGGGGGTCCCTGTTTATTTATTTATTTATTTATTTATTTATTTATTTATTTATTAGATTTATACCCCGCCTCTCTTCACCCGAAAGGGGAACTCGAGGAGGAATAATAATGACAAAATACAGCTTTTCTTTGAACAGTTTACATTCTAAGATGATATATTTAATTCCATAAATCAAACAACTGTCTATCCCAGGTCCTTGGGAAGGACTAGATAGGTGGCTAAAAATGTCAAATCCAGTCTAAACATCTGGCTGGCTGTGTGATGAACCATAGTAATAATAGGACTCCCAGAGAGGCATTACTTTGACATAGTAATAGGTACCTTGGGTGCAACCCCAAAACAACTGGAGAATCACTTGAACACCATCAGCATTGACAAAATCACTGTCATTGCAAAAGGCAGTTCCAGATCATGAGAACATACCACTGTAATGTTAGCAAGTTAAAAGTTACATTTTATGAAACGTTTTCATGCAATTTCCAGGCTCAGAAACAAAAGTGTAATATTCAAGTATACACATTCAATTATTAACATAAATTCATAGGAATCAAATTATTCATCTTTCTAAACAATGGCATCAACTGGAACATTTATGGATGAAGGTGACATGGTAATTTTTTTCACTGTATCCAAATTATTGTAGATTATCTTCTTGTGGTTAATGTCCCTCTATTTAAACAAGATTGCCTTGTAATTAAAACCTTCCGTGTTTCAGTATCTAATCCTGCTATGTTTTTGGATAAAAAAAAATAGAAAACTTTTGTCTGTCAGACAATAAAACCTGGTGACTGAACTCTGGATATAAATGCCACACTAAAACAAAAAAAAAAACCCTTTAAAAAACCAGTTTCTACAATTGGTTGATTTGGTGACAGAGGGATAAAAGGACATATTTTTTAAAAAATATAAAAAGTAAAACAAAGCTTCAGACAACTTTTGCTCCTTTTAAATATTGTATTGCATCCATAGCTAACATCGATGTTTACCTCCAAAAGACAGACAATTTAATAATTTGTTCCTATTGGTACATAATGAGATAGTTAAAACACTCCCAGGAGAGAGATAAGCAGATATTAAAAGGTCTTTCCAATACCTGCACTGACTAAGGGCAACAGTTAATTCAATAGATTCAATCAAAATCACTACTTCTTTCAGGCCTGCTGATTTATTACTTTGGCTGTAGTTAGTCATCACTCATTTTAGTTTGCTTTTCAGAGCTCATAAATTATGCGGTATAAATAAAAAGATACAATCAAGGAAACCATATCAATTCACATAACAGCCAGGGGATATATACACTCCCATGGCACTCAAAATAATGTCTTTTTAAAAGACAGGCCTATCACAGTGTTCAAGTACGTCAGAAACAAACAGCCCAAGAGGTCTTGCCCTAATGAAGAATTAGCAGGCTCATAACTACTGCATCTGTATGTATGAATTTATCGTAATTAAATAGGGACTTTTACTTACTTGAGCAATTGTGCAAAGATTAATCACCAACTTCATTATTGTAGAAAATTTGAAAAGGGTAAAGATAAACAAAAGTGGGTATTTTTGTTGAGATTTGTTTTTTGCATCTCTGTTTCTGCTTCTCTCTGATGTTTCATAGAGACCAGCCCTCGCTAAGCTGCACCAATCGGAAATCAGCTTGACTAAAGACCAATCAGTAGTCAGCAAAGAGTAAACAGCTATAAAAATAGGAGCCCAGTCAATCCCTGCTCAGTTGCCTGTGGTTGGCAGAGTAGATCACCTTGCCTCTGAAGATACCAACCACAGTTGCCAGCAAAATATCAAAAATCTGTGGTTTTAGACCACTGTTATTAAACCCTGAAGCCAAACACTGCCCATGACTCTACATATGTCTGAATAAATAATGATAGTACATTTATTTCCTGAACTGAAATCCAATATAAAAACAATTCTGTAGAATATCACCCCCCCCCAAAAAAGCTCCATAAATCAGATGAAAAGGCTCTGCTTTGGTAGATAGAAACCACAGCTCTGATGATTAGTATCTAAACTGAAACATTTTAAAATCAAAGCATATTGTATAGGATTTGCATTCAGTTTTGCATTTTGTCACATTATAAAACTAAATTGTTAAACCCTTGAGCATGACCATTGAACTTTGTATCATAAGTGGATCTCTAGATTGCAATTACTGATTGCAATTCTTAGTGCTTCTTTAGAAGATATCCCAGATAGCCTTTGAATTTTAGGAGTCACATTAAATTATGAGCAAACCTGTGAGTTATTACAAATACATAAACAATATGTAGTTGATAAACCTTTGAATTTTCTATTCAAATAGACTATTGGCATTATTTGAAAATGAAGTTCTGTGAAAGTTTGTCTCAGAGAATGGGATGTAAGATACTATGACATTCCTTGCCCATCTTCAAAAATTAATTCTTAAGCTTACATAACTGTATCTTTGAGTAAGAAAAGAACAAATGGTTCTCATTTATTTTATGGCCATTGTACTTATTGACACTATATCAATTTTTCCCTGATAGTGTTTCAGTAAACTCAATACTCAAATACTTAAATGACCTCACTTGTTCTATTTCCTTATCAGCTAGTGCCCATCTAGGTCTCATTGGTCTTTTAATAAATACTGCTACCTTAGTTTTTGAATAATTTATCTGTAAATATGCTTTCCTGGAGTAGGTGACAAATTCTGTCAGGATTTTTCTCATTCCAAATAATGTTGTTGGCATGACCACCCTGTTGCCTGGTATTTTGTCCATCTCTCCTTTCTAACTGGAGATTTCAGAACTGAACCTGGGGTCCTTGGTGTGAAAAGAATTGTTCCATTCTAAGATCTTTCTCATGCTGCCCTAGATTAAGGTTTGTTAAAGCTTCAGGAATAAAAAGAAGATACTATCATTTCCGACCTTAGTTGTATTGTTAATGTCAGAACTATCAAGCTAGACTGTGAAGACTGACATCATTTTTTTTAAAGGCCTTCTTTCCATTTCAGGAAATTTAGTTGCATTTAAAACTTTATAGCCAACAAACACGGCTCTGAGAGAGATGCAGAAGAATCAATACGGTACTTAATGAAAAATAAATCTGGGTTTCATCAAAAGTCAATTCCTACGCTTATGAATTAGATGTCTCACAAGCAATATAAATATATTGTCAACAATAGTAAGTCTAAAAATAGCTCCCTGAGGGGATGCTACATATGACATCTGCAAAAGAAGAATACAGGCATGCTTTTTTTCTTTCACAAAGATATGTTCTCCATTTCAGAATAAAATTGTTAACTGCTAACATATATGGCTTAGTGCATCATCGACTAATTTCAAAGTAGCTGTTAATAAAGACTTGATTAATAAAACAAGCAAAACAAAAATAAGTGAGCAATGGCCTACAGCTTATTTGAATTCTTATTCAGTGTGCTGGTGGTTTCAGCTGAAATCTAACTTTGTGGATGCCATACAATATGCTATCAAACTGCCTATTTCTGCACAACATGTGAATGTGCATTTCTACAACTCTCCCCAATTACCGGAAAGCTCAGAATGTTTGGTACTTTCAATTGTGTCATTTTAATAAAATCTAAAGTTGAGTGGAATCTTAGAAAGGAATGGGTTTAATCACAGCAAGAATTTTCAAGTAATTCAGAAGCAAAGTAGATAGTTACACTTTTACTTAAACCTAAATTTGAAAAATGTAAATCTCTTGTAAATATGGCCTTACTTTATTGTTTAATATAATGTTCAGGAGCAGCATTATGCAAAATGATAAGTTGTCCTTGATGCAGAGTGTTGCAGCCTGTGGAAATGCTTTTAAAAAGAGGCATGCTAGAAGAAATATCCAGATTCCTATCATTTGAGTAATTAAAACTAGAAGGCTCAATATATACTAATAACATTTTCCAAAGGAAACTCATCATTTCCTTAAAAGGTCAGAGATTGTCATAATTATTAGTCACAGTGTCAGGGATTTCAAAAAATAGGGGCAATTGGAAAATATCTAAATATTATTTAAATTCCCCTCAGCCAGCTTACAGCCAAGATTTCATAAAACGTCTTGTTCTACTGCCTGCACGTGTTTGCTAAAACTGCATAAAACCCATCAATTTTATATACTCTCCCTCCCTCCCTGTGTGTGTGTGTGTGTGTGTGTGAGAGAGAGAGAGAGAGAGAGAGAGAGAGAGATTCAGCCTCTAATGTGAATAATTAATTCCAGAAAGCATTTTAGCAGTTCTCTCATTGTTAACGTTGAAGCTCAAAGAAAATGGCATCATCAGAAATAGGAAATCAAATAATTGAAGAGCCTTCATCAGTTATGAAACACAGGCTTTCCTGTGATGTCAGGCATTCCTCTGAAACTTGCCATGTGCAGCCATCTATATCCCAGGTGTAACTATGCAGAATCACAAGAGGCATCCAAAAAATTTCAATGGAAAAACTTGTCCAATTCCCAAGGTCCCGATTTATCTAGCTCAAAAGACACTAGGAATAATTACTGGAATTAAGGAACCATTGTTGTCTCTTGGATGTGACAAGTCTAAGAGGCCTCTTAATATGCTATATCACTCCGATAATATGCTAACTGAAGTACTCTTTATGGGGACTAAGTCAGCTAACAAGACAAAACAGAGAAATAGATACACAACCCCCCCATTTGTATATGTCTAGACCCTGTGCAGAAAAGAGTTACATCTGCATCAGAACTGGAGTAGAAGGCACTCATATCCATTCAGCATCATGCCCTTGGGAATCTGTCAGCTTCATTACATCACAAAACAAGTTCATGTATAAAGAGGAATTGCTATGGCATCTCGAAGCACTGTGATCCCTAGCAGTTCTTAGAGCGAATAATACCATTGCTAAGATACTGTATAACCATTTCATAAAGATAATTTCTCAGTGAGATGCCCAGAAATTTTCACAGTAATCTCCCATTTTCATACCTGATATTCATATTCGGTGAAAGGCAAGAGTGTGTCATCTTTGAATGAAGTGGATGAACCATTATAAATAAGGCTGATATTGTGTTCGTTGGGCACTGGCTGTCTTCGATAAAGCTCATAATGTAAGATGTTTCCATTTGGGTACTTTGGGCCAGTCCATAGAATGGAAAGAACAGTCTGGAACCCAGCAGGACTTGACTGGACATCTATGAAAGGAGCTGGCTGTATTTCAGGGGGTGCTTCAAGAGTTTGTACAGATGACCATTCACTGTGAGTGCAGCCCAGAAGACTGCAAGCTTGTACCTGTACTTCATACCTTTACAAACACAAACCAGAAATGAGGCAGTAGAATCTAGGTTTTGGATTACATATAAAGGTAAAATAAAGTGCATATGTTTCACAAGACCAAGTTTGCAGTCATTCAAACACAGAAGGAATGCATTCCTTTAAAAAGACTGGGCTGTAATTTAATGCCTTTTGGTGAATAAGAATATAATCATATGAATGGAAAATATTGGAATACTCTCATCTGGGCAGAAAAGAACACAATACTAAATTTGTTAGAAATATAAAATCTGATTGGCAAAGGCTAACTATAAAAGAAAAAAAAACCCTGATTGACTAAGTAAATGAGTGTGCAACTTGGGGGTACTCTTGGATCCGCAGCTACAATTTGACCACCATCTTTCAGCTGTGGCCAAGGGTGCCTATGCGCAGGTTTGCCTGCTGCACCAGTTGCGCCCCTTCCTGGACCAGGAGGCCCTTCTCACGGTCACTCATGCCCTTGTCATCTCACGGTTGGACTACTGTAATGCGCTCTACATGGCACTGCCCTTAAAGAGCACTCGGAGACTTCAACTAGAATGCGGCCACACAAGTGATTGAGGGTGTACCTCAGTGCACCCCGATAACACCTATCCTCTGCGAGCTGCATTGGCTTCCAGTGGTCTTCTGGGTGCAATTCAAGGTGCTAGTAATAACTTTTAAAGCCGTACATGGTTAGGAGTGGGGTACCTTCAAGACCGCCTTCTGCTACCTTATCTCTCCCAGCTCCCAGTTAGATCTCACAGGGTTGGCTTGCTCCGGGTCCCATCAGCCAAATGCCAGCTGGCGGGTTCCCATGCTAAAGCCTTCTCTGTGGCAGCACTGACCCTCTGGAACCAGCTCCCTGTGGAGATCAGGACCATCCCTACTCTGCTGGCCTTCCATAAGGCCACAAAGGCCTGGCTTTGTCAGAGGGCCTGGAAATAATGTGCCCACCCGCTTGGATGTATGATTGTGGTTAGATTATTTTTTTACATTGTATATTGTTGTATTGTATATTATTGTAAGCCGCCTCGAGTTCCCCTTGACCGGGGAAGAGAGGCGGGGTATAAATTTAATAAATAAATAAATCAATAAATTTAGTCAACAATTCTTACAATGGACAAACTAATATGCATGCTCCTCCTAGCTTTTTCATGGATGCAGTGAGCTAATCTTATGCCTTAGGAAATCAATTTATATTCTAAAGTACAAGAATTCCCTCCTCATTTACTCATTACAGCATATGCTTACAACATACCTGTGATAGGGTTTTAGTTCTGTTAAATTGTAAGACCGTCTTCCAAAAGAACCATGGAATGAATCCAGATAAATTACTTTCTTTTGTGATTTAATAGGCTCCCAAAGAATGATAGTATAATTGATCAGGTTACCATTAATCTTTGCTGGAGGATCCCAAATAACCAAAATTGTCTGTGAGGTCCAGGGATGCAATAGAGGTGGAGACATTCCAGATGGGGCAGAAGGATTGATTCTTATCTTGGCTATCTGACTGGTGACACTCCCTTGGCTGTTGTTTGCAGTAACAGTATATATGTATTCTATTCCAGGAGTTAACATAAAATCCTTATAGTGTCTATCTAGACCCAAATAAACAAGCAATCCATTCCTCCTTAGCTCATAAATCTGGATTTTACCATTTGGATTATTGGGTGCTTTCCATGTAATTTCTAGAGATTCAGAATCTGTCACTAGTAACTTAGGGGGATCTAAGTTAAGAGGTGGGGATTCCATTGTCCAAGCAGTTTGAGATGCACTAACAGTGCAGCCTCCGTTGGTACAGGCAACCAATGTGATGTCATATTTAGTATAAGGCTGTAGGTTCACTACTGTCTTGAATAAACTCTTTCCAACATATTGTTCTTCGCCATTCAGCTTTAAAATGTACTTTATGATTTCACCATTTTGAATTTGGGGTGGTGACCAAGATACATTAATCTGGGTTGAATGTATACCTTCTACAGTAGGAGGGCTGACTATTGCTGGGGCTGCCTCTAATGTCCATATTCTGGAATGGTCACTAGAGCAGCACCCTCCCAGGGTACAAGCAATTATTACATAATTATATTCTGTATATGGAAGCAAGCCTTCATCAGTATAATTGAAGGTTGAAGCATCAAAGCTAAAAGGATAGGGAACATCATTTCTCTGGAGCTTATATGACAGCAGAACACCATTGTTTTTTTCTGGGAATGACCATGAAATCCATATTTTGCTGGGATTTTGAGGTATATAAGTTAATATGGGAGCAGCCATGCCTTCTGGGGCAGCTTGGCTAGTTTTTGCAGCAGACCAAGGACTATCAGTGTAGCCTGCTGAATTCCAGACACGTATTTTATATTCATATGTAGTCCACGGCAGCAAATGCTGAGCATTATATACAAATGCATTACTCCCAGTGTTATATTCTGTGAAAACAATGTTCTCTTTTTCTGTCGTGCTATTTTCCCCTGAAGCATTTTCTTTGGTGTGTCTGTGAATAACTTCATAGCGCATTATTTTTCCATTTGAATTAATTGGCTCAGACCAGCTCAGTTCAATGCTGGTTGCAGTCACCAAATGGATTACAGGAGCCATTTGAGAAGCAGGAGGGGCTGTGTCTGTCCAAATTTGCTGTGGTGAAGAGCGAGTGCAACCAGCTGCTGTACAAGCTTCAAGAAGGAGAGTGTATTCAGTGAAGGGCTCAAGACGTCTGAAGAGGAACTGACGAGACAAACCACTATATTCTAGATTACCATCATTGAAAATATTGTAAATCTGAAAGGAAAGACAATATCCATACATTACCAGCAAGACCATTGGTGGCCTCATCAGGCAGCTTTTAAAACCCAATACAACCCACCAAATAAGTACAATAACTTTTCACAGGCTCTATTAGCAGCCCATCCCTGCTGCTCTTTGGTTATTGCAAAAACAGGAGGTTTATTAAAGATCCAGCAGGCATAATAAAAAGCATGAAGGAAGTGTTCTGTTGGATGCTTAGCCTTCTACCCACCTCTCTTTTCATCGGGGAAAAAGTTTTACTGTGCTCCCCTTTGTGCATATGTCATATGCAGGTACTGTTGAGTTAGTTTTAATTCCTGTAGCCTTGTTCTTTCTTGTCAACACTTTCAGAGGTGGTTTGCCATTGCCTTCTTCTAAGGGTTGAGAGAGACTGACTGGCATCAAATCACCCAGGTAGCTTTGTATCTAAGGCAGGACTACAACTTGGCTTTTCCCATTCAAGAGCTAGTACCTTAAGTACAGATTCAACAGGCTCAAAAAGCTTATTATGTACTCAACATTATTTTAATGCTGAAAACTGAAGGACTCACTGAGGAAAATCAAGATGTACATATAGATCAAAAGTTAATGGGCTAAGCATTAGATTTTGATTATTTTTGAGGATACTGGAAAGCTCAGTGTTTGACCTTTTAGATGAATTGCTATCTGTTGCTTAGAAGAAAGACATGAAAATGTCTTATATTTGGCTGTACTGAAAAGCTCTAAGAAGGATCCACTTAGCTCAGTCTGATTTAATTATGGATGGATAGATAGATTTTTAAATCAAGTCTTGATTTTTAAATCAAGAAAAGGGCTGGGGTTATTTTACATGACCATTGCAAAGGACTGTGAAAAATTCCAAGATAAGGTGCTACCTTACACTTTTCAATATGTATTTTTAAAGTATACTTTAGTAATGTCATCTTTATTTTAAAATGAAAGCCTCTAGTGAAAAATGTTAAATAATACAATATCTCCTTCCTAATAAAGACCAGCAAAGGGGAGAAGTAAAAAAAACAGCAGACAATATCCTGGATATGCTTCCCAGAACAGGACATATATGGATGTAAGGCTAACATATTTTATTACATCATAAATCCACATTAGATGGTGGTTCAGTGGGTAAGATGCTGAGCTTGTCGATCAGAAAGGTCGGCAGTTTGGCAGTTCGAATCCCTAGTGCCCTGTAACAGGGTGAGCTCGCATTACTTGTCCCAGCTTCTGCCAACCTAGGAGTTCAAAAGCATGTAAAAAATACAAGTAGAAAAATAGGGACCACCTTTGGTGGGAAGGTAACAGCGTTCTGTGCGCCTTCGGCCACATGACCACGGAGATGTCTTTGGACAGTGCTAACTCTTCAGCTTTGAAACGGAGATGAACACTGCCCTCTAGAATCAGGAACCAACTAGCACGTATGTGCGAGGGGAACCTTTACCTTTAAGCCCACTTCACTTACTGTATAATAAAACTAAAACTGATAAGTCTTTAAAGCCTACAGATGATTCTTTTACTGTAAGTGAAAGGTCTGGAGATCTTTGGAGGTCTGTGGAGATTCTCAGTCATCCAGGTCATGGTTATCTCAAAGAGGCCTTTGTGAAAGGCAACTGGACTATCTTTGTTTTTTCTTGGAGACATTTTGCTTGTCATCCAAGAAGCTTCTTGGGTGAGAAGCAAAACATTTTCAAGGAAAAATAAACAAAGTCCAGTTGCTTTTTGAAAAGGCCCCTTTGGGGTATTGACTGGAGTTTAAAGGGAAGAGAGATGGTAAACAACTAATCAAGAAGTAAGTTGTGAGTTTTTCAAAAAGTGCCTGATAAAGCTACTCATTATTAATAAGTAAGCAAAGACTGAGATCTTGCTTGCTCATTGATTTATTACCTATCACTCCCCATCCTCAATAAATTCTAGGCAGTTACATATACAAATAAACCAAGAATAACAAATATTTCAGGATAATTCCAAACATTACAATAATATTTAAAACTATTCTCAGTATTGATAACTCAAACCAATCTCCAAAGCATCCCAGAAGAGCTACATTTTCACCAGTCTTCATGAAGTCTATGAAGTCCCCTGATTTTTGTAGAAAATTATTCAATAGGCAAAGAATTCCCACAAAGAATTCCCACCATCAGGCCTCCTTCCCCAAGTAAATGAAGAATCTGGACCATCTACATCAAGAAGGCAGAACTGATCTGGGAAAGGCACCCTCTTAGATACCCATGGGCAAAACTATATACAGCTTTAAAAATAATGACTGTCACCCTGAATAACTCTTGAATTCACTTACAACCAGCAGCTCCTGCAGCAATAGTGTGATATGGCAGTACCACAACTGACCAGCTGCATTTTGTTTAGTTCAGCTGAGATTTCTGGGCAGTCAATATTTCATTTAGAATAATTTACAGTGGTTCCTTGGTACTTAACTACTTTGAAAATCATTGAATTTGGTACTCAATGCATTTTGCCATGAACATTTTGTCCTGGTACTCATCATTTGTTTGGTACTCAAAACAAAACTAAAACTTGTCGGTGGCGGCTGCCTTGTGACTCACTATTATTTCTTACAGGGAAAATTTGTTTGGTTCTCATCATTTTTTGTTTTCATTGCACCTCTTGGAACCAATTAATGAAGAGTACCAAGGTGCCATTGTATGGCATATCACTATATTATAAGTGAACTCCTATTTATTTATTTATTTATTTATTTATTTATTTATTTATTTATTTATTTATTTATTTGATTTATATCCCGCCTCTC
>JANHGC010000611.1:855509-868826 GCA_027560395.1 Boaedon fuliginosus | reverse complement strand
TCCCTCTGGAAATCCATTCCTACTCCCACACTATTCAAAGGATGTTTATCCCAAATTGTATAGCTAAAAGTCTGTAGAGATTCTCAGTCATCATGTTGCCCCAAGGGATGCTTTTACAGGAGACAACTGGTTTTTTCCTTGTTTTTTTCTTTGTTTTGCAAGTTACCAGCTGTTTGCAAGGAATATAAATCCTTCCATTCCCCACTATCCTGTCAGAGCTGTCAGGTCCTTCAGAGCAACCAAACCTGCCAACAGCTTCTGACATCTCAAAGCCAATGCTCTCCTTTCCTATCTTTGCATCAAAAAGGAATTGTGGCAAAATCCTTGAGAATTTCAAATAGTACTTGGCAGGATCAATAGTTTCCAAAGGAACTATCAGATGTGATATTTTCATCACATTGAGCCAAAAATGACTGTCTTCATTCTGGTGCCTCATAATGGTCTCCTCATTATAGTTTATAGACAGGTTTTTAAAAAAATCTAATGTTAATTTTAGTTTGGATCAAACTGTTATGCCCTTCAATTGCAAACTCAAATCGAACAATTCCTCTTTCCGTCTTGAAGATGATTCAAATTAGAGGTGATTTGCATAGCAGTCACAGCAAGATTCTAGGTAATAACTAATAGACATGTAAAACAAAGCGCTACAATACTACAAGTTATTACATTTTCCTTCTGACAGGGGACATAGTTTTAAAAAGCCCTTTATGATCAGTTAAAAACTCAGGGATCTGAACAGATTAAGAGAATAAAGAAATTAACTCAAACAACACACACATATAAATGCTTGGGGATATTTAGCTATATCTTTTCTCATAAAAAGCCTGGGAAGCATGTGTGCTTTAAAGAAAAAACATATGCATATTGTCAATAGTAGCACCTGTTCAATTACAGTTTATTTCAGTATGGAGAATCCAGTTTAGCCCCCTAGATGGCAATACTATCAAACAGTTTTTATACCATGAGTACTTAATGATTAACAACCAGCGTTCAGTCATCCAACATACTCAAGGCAGCCATTAAAAAAATAACAAAATGATTTCATTATAGATTCTTTTAATAAACATTTATGGCTTAGATCCTTGAAAGTGGAAGCATTCAAACTGCCATAGCCAAAGGGAACTTGTAGAACCCAATGCAAAATTATGGACTCTGGGTTAAAATACAGAGTTCAAATTGAAGTTCATGCTTGGCATAACAATCTGGCATCAGAAATTATGCTGGCATAAAACACTATTAAAATTAGCTTTACAATCAGATGCAGACTATATTAACAGTGTTTTATGAAAAGAGTTATCTATTAGGTTTCAGCAACTGAACTTTTAAAACCCTACAATCTACAATTTGCATCTTAAGATTTAGTGGGAGAAATGGAACGAACACATGAAGTTAAATGATTGTTTCTGATAAAAAATTAAGAGCTTTGGTTACAGAACAACAGAAAAGTATACTGTATATACCATATATAAAGCTCATGGCTCACTGTAGATATTTATGCATATGAATATATGCTTATGAAATAAACATGTAATATAAAGTGGTTAATTTTAGAGAATGAACAATTGCCATTCTTCCTATAATAATCTAAAGAATATCTACATAACCTTAAGATAGACTAGAAAAACTTCATTGACTCTATTGGAGAAATAAACAAAGCCTCAAAAGACAGCTTAAACAGAATGCAAGATGCCATCAATCAGTTAATTATGCTTCATCACATTTCTATAAGATGCTGAACATAATTTGTGAGACAAAGTTGGGATATACAGTAAATTCAGTAAATAACTAAATTACACAGTAAATTTATGATCACAATTAATACATCATTATATTTATTTAAAGAATATAGGTTGCAGGATGGAGTTTGGGGGGGGGGGGTTAGAAAAAAGACCACAGTAGAAGATATCCTTTAGGCCACATTTCAAAGTACTGGTGAGAACAGCTCCCTTGAAACTGCAATTTCTCATGACAGAATTGCCAATAGCATCTGTGAGGAAAAGCAAAGAGAAAAAGAATTGAACCCTTCTGTGAAGCAACTTGAATCTAAGACTCCTTGGGGAGCTGTCTTTAGCCATCCTTTGAATTACTGAACTGGGGAAACTGAAGATCAGCAGAGACAGAAAGGCAGGGAGGAACTCCCTGTCTCTGAACTGAAAAAGATGAGGGGTGACCAAAGCAGAAGGCTGCCATCTGAAAGATCTCAGTTTGTCTTCAAAAAAGTTGTCTGGGAAAAGAGAGCAGCTTCTCATAGTTGCTGATCAAAGTGGAGAGTTGTGATGTGATGGCACTCTGAGAACATTCTGGTGGAAATCGCATATGGACTTGACCTATGTTATCTACAAAGAACACCTCTGTGTACCATATTCCGTGAATCTCTCAACTCTTGGTGCTTTTGAAAACATGCACATTAAGCACAATTATACTTTTAGTTCAGCCTGAATATTGTTATACACTTTTTTTCAGTTTGTTTCTTTTACTGTTTTACATTTAATCCTAACCTACCAACAGCTGGACTGTTTTTTTCCCTGATCTCGCATTCTAATCAGCTGCTTGACTGTACTATCTGAACTGCATGCTGTTTTTGTTCTCCTTGAAAAACCTATCTTAATGGTTTGTCACACAGTATATCTTTGGACTCCTAATTTTTATTTCCAATAACCATAATTAGCATTTGCAAATAACTAGTTAATTATGATACCAACTATAAAACCATTATTTATTATGTTCAGATATATCAGTTGTGATGGGCATTATTTTATTTCTAGACCATGAATTCTAGACCATGAATTCTAGTCCTGTGTTAAACACAAAACCCAGATTACCTTGCATTAGTCCCTTTCTTTTAGTTCCAGAAAGCAGACAATGGCAAACTATTTTTGGTAAAACCATACACAAACTACACTCTCTCTCATACACACTCTGATACCACCAGGAGTCAGCTGAACACAAGGAGGCATTTTATTTATATTTTATTTCTATTGGCTGTTTTGCTATAATCTTTCCTCATCAGTTATGTTTCCTATCTTCTAAGCATTAAAGAGACAGTCTTCACATAGATTAAACCAAGCAAATCAGCCAAAAATGAATCCTCTGTCTTTAAACCAATATGCTTATTTTGTAAATAGATCATTTACATTCTGAGAAAAGCTTCTACAGCCACATTCCACCTTAGATAGGGTCAGTCCATAAATATCATTTCCAAAATAAGAATGGCTTCAGCACATCTTTTTTACTAGATCCAGTGTCAGTTTCTTCCAGTTTAAGGATGTATAAATCTGTAGCTATCCCTTCAGAGAGTTAAATTCTTTTAGCACACATTCTTTTCCTCTAAGCCAATTCAAAACTATCTATGGAGACATGTTTTTCCTTCTGTAACAATATTTGGATGAATTGCTATTTGCACAGTACAAACCTAAATGTGCCTAGTTAAATTTGAATCCAGCTGTGGGCAATAAAAGCTTATGCCCAATAAGAAAATAAGGCTGCAGTCTTCTCAATGTAAGGAGAACCAGACACTATCGACTGTATCATTATTATTTTATTAAATTTAGATCCTGCCCAATTCCTAACTACTCTGGGTGGCATATGCAACAACATTGAAAAAGCAAAGAACCATACATTTTCAACTTCTGTCTCATTTTACCATTGACTTATATATAAATGAAATGGTTTGGGTTTCTTTGAGAGTGTTCCCTTCTGCTTCTTTTTAAACCGCGCTCATTAGTTTTTATGGTAAAGGTAAAAATGCACGATGCAATAAGGCATTTTGTTTACTGCTATAGCAGAACTTGGCACTGATTTGGGCTGGGCTGATTGGCCCAAAGTCACTCAGTTCCCTACTACATCTTGAGTCTCCCTGCTAATGGTCCAACACTGTTACCACTCTACAGTATAAATGCTGGCTGAGGAATTTTGGAAGTTGAAGTCCACACAACTTAAAGTTGCTAAGCTTGAGAAATACTGCTCTATATCATATAAAAAGTCCCTTTTTATGACCCTCTAATTCCTTATTTCAGGATACAGTCAGGGTGACGACTGGATAGAGCTAGCGTTTACTGGCCAGATGCCCTTCCTGACCATGTGAAGTTCACAGCAGATATTTTTCCTTTACTCCCTATCATCAGGGGGGGGGGGCAGTCTTAAATTTCACATTTCATGTTGCATACATTCAAACTTTTACCAAAGATAGCTAGTTTCCCTCACAAATCTCTCTGCTCTGTTCCTAGCCACCACTCAAGCAAATAATAATTTCCCTAGGATTTATATAGAAACAGAATACTTTGCTCTAAACTCCTGATGGGAAGCATTTGGCTTAAGGGTTAATTTGCCACTTTTACTATTATCACCTTGCCCTTGCTCTTAATCAACTGCAAAAAGAAGAAGATAAATCCTCCGTTGATAGAATAGGCATCAAATCAGCATCTCCAGAAAGCTGGGTGTGGAGAGGTAATTGGAGTCTGCATGAAGCTGTTCAAAATCAGTTCATTGATTTCAGCTATTTGGAGAACAAGACTTTGCAGGGATAGAGTGTTGCTATGGGCCTGCACTTTGAGTAACAAGGTGGCCTCAGGAAGTGTCTGACAACTCGTTAAGTATTAAAGTATCAGCACTCTAGTTGCCCCTTACTTTCGACTGTTTTAAAGAGTAACAGAAAGGACCTCTGTTTGCATAGGTTCCCAAGCAGTTTTTCTAAACAATATGGGAAATGCCCAGCCTTGTTTTTGATGCACTTGAGACAATCTTGACTCCTGGAGTTGACTCCTGCCTGCTGTTTTTTAGCAAACTTTTAGGGTGTGGTTTGCCACTGTCTTATTCCTAGGCTGAGTCAGAAAGATTACTGAACATAGTCTTTTCTCTGACTTTTTTTTTATAACAAAAAAAAAAACATGTAATATTTAATTAATTCACTAATTAAGTTACCTGTTTGTGTTTCTTAAAAAGGAATGAGAAAATACAGAAATATGTCCAGCAGTAATGATTGTAAAGCAGGTTACTGAGGATGTAAAACAAAAACTTAAAACATTAAAGCCAAGATAGATGGATGTAATTTAGGAATGGTTTAATCTTAAAATATAATTTTGATTTCCTTTCAGAAAGAACTGAAGCCAAGAACACCTCAAAAGTAAGAGAGGCATTTTCAAAACTACCCATTAAAATCTTGACAAGTTTGTAGGTCTATCTGTGATCACTTTGATTACATGAAATGCCCCAAAGGTGGAAAGTGGGTCAACATCAGGGATGGGTTCCTCCCGGTTCACTGATTATGCACTTTGTGGGCGCGCTTGGCGAACGCCAGTCAAATGCACACTGCGCATGATTGACTTACAAATCTTCGTGGTTTTCATGATATCCACTGTGCAGCTGTTGTGTCAGAGTGCTTGCAGAACACCATGAAGATTTGTAAGTCAATTGCACGCAGTGTGTGTTTGACTGGTGTTCGCCAAGTGTGCCCACGAAGCGCATAACTGTCACCCAGACAGTGTCGGCTGGCGGGTCCGTGGGCTAGGGCCTTCTCTGTGGCGGCACTGTCCCTGTGGAATACGCTCCCTGCGGAGATTAGAACCATCCCCAATCTACCTACAGTCCGCAAAGCCGTTAAGACCTGGCTTTGTCGGAAGGCATGGAATTGAGACCTTTGTTCTTCACCCATCTGGGGAACTCGAGACAGCAGAACAATACAGTAAAAACATTGCCTATATAATAAAACTCAAAACACATTCACTCACACAATCATACACTGGGGGAGGGGAAGGGAGGTTATTAAGGCCACACTTGTCAGCAAAGCCAGGTCTTCAGTGCCTTGCGAAATCCAGGCAAGCTAGAGATGGTTCTGATCTCCGCAGGGAGCGAATTCCACAGGAACCTTGGGCCAGTCACCAAAAAGAAGACCTTCTGAGTCCACTTCTAAACTCTTACTGAGAAAACTTCAAGGGTTCACATATATATACTCACCAGGAATCAAGACTGACTTTAAGGAACATGTACACTCACACACAGGGATGGGCTGTTGGGGGTTCGCAGGAGCTTGGGAGATCCTCTTGCTAAGAGTCTACCCAGTTCAGTGAGCCCCCAAATCCCACTCCTGGCTGGCCCCTCCCACCCTACCCCTCCCCTCCCAGGAGTCTACACGTGGCCCATTTTGGATCCTGGGTAAGTGCAGGGCCCGGATGGAGGCTCGGGGAGAGCGAAAACAGCCTTCCTAGAAGTTCCAGAAGTCCAGAAATGGGCCCATTTCTGGCTTCCGGAGAGGCTCAAGAGGCTGGGGGAGGCCGTTTTCAGTCTCCCAGAGGCTCTAGGAAAACCTCCGGAGCCCGGGGAGGGCAAAAACAAGCAGGAGGCCAACTTGGCCACGCCCACCCAGCAACCGAGCAGAGAACCCATTGCTAACATTTTTGCAGCCCACTCCTGCACACACACAAACACACATACACACACACACACCACACATATCATTTTGGCCAAATTAAATGTGGAGGGCTCTGGAGATGTTTGAAAGAAGCAAATTCTTCTCCCTGGATGTATTTTCCCACTACTAATTTGAAAATTAGCGGTGTTGATTTGTCACAGAGATCTCTCCTATTTTAAGTGCCTGGGGTAAATTACCTGGATGTTTGCTCTTTCAAAAGAAGCAAATGCGTAAATAAATGCATCTAAAATTCTACCTAACGAGCCAAGAAATCATGTAAAGATACCGTGTAATCGAAGAACTTTTTCAAGTTATGTACATACTGGGGTTACAAGCCTCATTTTAGAACTGGCGTTCGGCAATTAATAGCTATGAAAATTCTCACACAGTCAGAAATAAGCAACCCTGATATTAGATGAGTCTACTGCTAAAAAAAAAGGAAAGGAAAAAAAAAGATGGACACTGTATTTCTTACCCAAAAGAGATTGGCTTCTAGACTGGCAATCTAGAAATAATGAGAAATTTCCTGACAGTGAGAACAATTAACCAGGGGAACAGCTTACCTCTAGAAGTTTATTTATTAATTATTAATTACACTTTTATGCCGCCCAACTCCCGAAGGACTCTGGGCGGCTTACAACAGAGATAGCAATAGCACTCAGGTGTTATGCACTGCTTGTCAGAGCTTTACAACACTCCCCAAGCAGTTGCAGAGTCAGCTTATTGCCCCCAAACAATCTGGGTCATTTCACTGACCTTGAAAAGGATGGAGGGCTGAGTCAATCTTGAGCCTGGTGAGATTCGATCTCACAAGTCAGCAGAGATAGGCTGCAGGGCTGCATTTAACCACTGCACCACCCTGGCTTTTAATACTTGCTATATCTATATATATATTTTCCTGGAATGTCTCCACGTTCATGAGAGCCATTAAGTAGGTGCCCACTACCATTCATAACACAAACTTTTGCTTTTCTTTCTGATACAGACGCTGCCGATTGAAGTGTTCTTTGTGGTAGAAACCAATAAGCTCATTCACAGGTACGTTCACTCCCCCAAATCAACTGGATTAAATGCCTGGGCTCCCACTTTTGCTGTAAGAGCTGCTATTTGTATCAGGTGACCTTTAAGATAAAAGGAAAAATGTGCGTGTAAAAATACCCAGGGCTGTTTTTTATTTACAGGCCAGGAACAACTCGCTTTAAGGAGAAGTGGCTCAAAGACGTAATTGAAAGCAAGATTGTCATGATGGACACGGTGGATTTTTAAAAGTTGCTGGAATGGTTAGGCATTAAAATCTCTACAGGCACCCTGCTTGTTTTTTGGTAATAAAATTCGCAGGTTGCCCTAATCAGACCCTTGTTTTGATTTCTCTTTGCCGTTCATGCCAATGAAGTGCAGGAAGAAAAACTTTTAACCAAACTTGTCTACATAAACAATACAAATTGCCCATATGGAGATTCTCAAGTCTTCCAGGTCATGGTTGTCCCAAAGGTGCTTTTTCAAAAGGCAACTGGATATTTTTTCCCCCTTGAAGATGTTTTGCTTCTCGTCCAAGAAGCTTCTTCAGTTCTGCCTGAATGGTGGCATATAAATCCTTCCACTCTGCACCATTAGAAGAGAAGCAAAACATCTTCAAGGAAAAAGTAAAACCCAGTTGCCTTTTGAAAAAGCATCTTCGGGTTTAACCAAATTAAACGCGTAAGCAGCTTTCAGGCTCTTAAAATTGGACATTTGCAGCAGAAGATGGGAGAGGTTATACCTGTCGAAAGTCCATCTTTAATGCAATATATTTTTTTTTCCCAACCAGAGGTCCTCCTAAGGTGTGGGAATGCAGGTTTCAAAATTCCAACCACGTAATATGGGTGAAAGCAAGAGGAGAAAGAGAAGAGAGGCTGGTTTACAGAAGCCAGGATTGTGATTCAAGTTTTTCCTTTATTCAGATCTTAAGAACATTGGACTTTTGATTCAAGAGCAGTCTGGGGTGGGGAGAGTCTATCTCAAGTGTATTAAACCAACTGGAGTGGATTTGGGGACAGCAAATGGGGTGAGGGGGGATGGGAGTCATTTCTGCTTCAAAGCTATTTCAAAGAATGATCCTTGAATGTCTTCAAAGAGTTGAGGCCGAGTCATTGTAGTTTAGGAGTTGAAGTAAGTGTTGAGGCTCTTCAGACAGCGAGGAGGTTGGGGAGGAACCTGGGCCAAGCTTGCACTTGCGGGAAAGTTTGGACGAAGAGTTGGGAGCCAAGACCGTCTGTCAGCTATCAGTTGTCGTCTGCATCCGATAGTAGTGAAGCAGAATAGATGGAGCCAATTATCAGTGCGTGCCTGCGCAGACTAACTAGAAGGCAAGAGCAGATGAGGAAAAGGGGACAATGTGGAAGGAAGGCCACAGGTGATCGGTGAATGGCCACTCCCCTAAGGAATAAAGAAGAATGAAAGGGGAGTGGTATTTGCAGGGAACAACTCGTTTGAATTAGTTCAAGTCCTTTTCCAGAGAACTTTTCCGGCTTCTGTGCCGAGAGTTGTGTTTTGGTTGCCAAGTGTGCTTGAACTTTATCTGTCTGACCTGTACCTGTCTGGAAGCTTTCCCAGGTCTGTGTAATTAAGAAAGCCGATAAATGAGACATTCTGTGTGTGTTAAATAAAAGGGAGTTTTGCCTTAAGGAAACGGCTTTGAGAGTTATCTGAGACGCACCTGGGACAGAACATGATAAAACTCATGTTCAAATCCAACCCTGTCGTCCTCTCGGCCTGGATGTGCCTCTCATGGATATTGTGAGGATACAGTGGAGAACGGTGGGCTCTGGACGTATCCTCAAACTCCCAAGAAATGATGGAGAGACATCTACTGAACGAACAGGAAACTGGCAAACCTTAAAAAATTAACACCCAGCCATCTGTAATTAGGGAGGACATTTTAATTTTAAAAATACAGTTTACAAGTGGTGTACCATACTGGAACTGTGCCAAAAAAAAGAGAGTAATGTTCAGAATTTATTCAATAAAGCTGTCCTTGATTCTGGGATGTATTTACATTGGGATTTTCCTTTCTTCCTAGTTTCAAAATGTGGCTCCAGCTTAGCTTCTAAAGTTTACGGGGGACTCAAAATTTACGAAAGGCAACAGAAACTCAAAACTCCCACAATACGTGGCAGTTGGTACATGGACTTTGAATTCCAACCCACGTATTTTATCTATAGATAAAGCCGTTGAAGAAACTAAAGGGTTAAAAAACTTATTCAGATGGATATTCATCTCCTCTGCGTTGCTAAAAAAAAAAAACTATTTACATTTAGTCGAGCAGGAAATATATTTACCGATCCTCAAAGCATTTTTGCTTGCAAAATGGTGAGAGCCAGACTTAACACAGTATTAAATCTGCAAAAAAAAAAAACACCCCACCCTCAAAATGAAAGAATATTTTTGCGTTCCTATTTACAAGGCGTCTGTAGGAGACAACCCACGCATGACGGTCCTGAGCCAGAGAACATGATCCTGATTTAAATTATTTTTTCTCTGTTTTAACAATCCCCTCATATTTGTGTCTGTTCGAGGCAAGAAGCTTAGCAAGGCCACCGTCAGTATTAAAGCTATTTCTGTCTTTTGGCTCCACAGAGTTAAACCCAGGGTAGGTTCTGGTCATGTTTCACAAAACACACTCGTCCTATGAGAGATCTGGTTGTTCCATTCAGGGCTTAATATTTTTCTTTTTGTCAAAGTCGATAGAAAACAAGCCTTCACTCAACCCCCATAAATGGAAATTTTTGCTCCAACTGATTTTTTTTTGTTTTAAAGTGCTGCTTTCTCAATCGCAAAGAAGCAACAGTATCTCGATAGCTTCTTGGCATTATGGTGGCACCGATGGGCCTGCTTTGGTTAATCTGACTTGGGCGGCAAGTTGGAAAGACCCTGCGGGTTAGTTCCAAGGCCTCACCAGAACCGATTAGGGTTCTTAGCCGGGCGTCTCATGGACTGTTTCCCCAAATCCTCGTAGTGCAAGCCAGTGTTAGGGCCCACCCATTTGCCTGTCACTAGTAGGGAGGACATGTTGTTCACTTCTCATCTTTGCCCTTGGTTTTTCGGTAGACCATTTCCCGGAAGCTGGCTAGGATCTTGTTTTCTCTCTTCCGCCTTTCTTCCTGGTTGAAAGACGCCAGGGCCCTCTTCTCATCCGCGCTGTAGATCTGGTTCTCTTTCCGCAGACGTACCGCCTCCATTCGCCGATGCCTAAGGAGAGAGACGGTGCCCGGGGTAACTACCAACGCTCAAGGCGTCAACTGGCGACAGGGAATTTTCAATATATTTCACCCGTTTCCAATTCCCTCCACCCCTTACACCAGCATACAGGAACTGCAAGAATGGCATGGAAAAGATATCCGCCTAGAGCAGAGATTCTCGTCCTTGTTGCTGAGGGCAACAGAAGCTCTTCAGCCAACAGAGGCAAGGCATGCAAACCAGGCAAAGATTATCTGGGCAACACTGGGCCATAAGGTAGTTAGGTATAAAATACAAGCAGGATCCAATCTATTCTTTGTTCCGAGATTGCCCTGGTACTTTTAGGAGGGCCAATCAAAACACAGCCATTTTGAACCAGGTCGCTTACCTGCTGCCACTCATAACGTAGCCGGATTTCTCAAAGGAGGCGATTTCTTCGCTGGTAAGGCCGATCTCGCCTCTCCTGGGGATCCGCTTGCCCGCCTTGACGTACTCGGCCATGGCGGCACCTTCACCGGGCAGCAAAGCGTGCCCGTAGCTTCAGGGGAGAAAGAGAATGCCGATGTAAACCACAGCAAGTACAAAAAGAGAGAGAGAGAGAGAGAGAGAGAGAGAGAGAGAGAGAGAGAAAACAAGGGTTGCTTCCCCCCAGCCTGGTGTTGCAGCTCGCTCTCTTGGGTGCGATCCGTATCTACAACCATCCTGCTCCCTCCCGGTCTGTTTATCAGCCACGGAGAACAGCACTTACTTCAAAGGGCGGTCGTCTTGAGACGCGTGAGTGATGGGAGCTTCTGGGCCAATAAAATCCACGGCGTCTGTGTTTTCTGCAATAGATAAGGGGGAGAAAAATCCTTTAAATAGCTACTAATCTCCCAATGAAAGGAGTTTGGGCTTTCGGATATTCTGAGATGAGTGCGTCTCTCTTAACCCAAAGGGGTGCGCCATCCCTTGATTACAGGTAGCCCTTCCCCAGGGGTAACCACGTACTTGATCTCTCGATCCAGAGATCGTCCCCATGTAGAGCTCCCTCGTCAGAATCGTCGCTGCTCGAGTCACTAGAATCCTTCCTGCTTTTCTTGCTCTTCTTTTTCTTGCTCTTCTTCCTGGTCGTTAAAGAGAGAGAGCGGATCAATTTGGAGAGCCACGGTCAGGGAGAGAAAAACCCAACGATTATTACAGGAAGAAAATACTTTGGTTACAGCGCCGCCTGCAAATGGGCCACAGCAAGTTAGGATCACAAATGCTTCGTTCTTTTTTTCTTTTGAGCTGACATAAATAACAGTCACAAAATCTGAAACTCAAACCAACGTTTTAGGAATTATCTCTATTAACAAGACAGATTTTGGCTTGTCCTTAGGCAGTTAAGGGAAGAATTATATATTATTCCATACAGGAAGGTATGCAGATTATTTTTAAAAAGGCTTCTTACTTTCTATGCTTCTTTCTCTTCTTCTTGGCTCTTTTTTTCTCCTCCTCACCTGAAGTATTATATAGGGGAAAAAATAGGGGGAGGAGGGAGACACAAGAAGGAAACCTTTAAAACTGGGTTTTGTTTCCAAGAGAGTTACCTGGGAATAATGAGACTAAGGGAATAAATCAAAAAGATTAAAATGCAAATCTCCAATACTGTTGTGAATTTTAAAGAATGAAGTAAAATCAAGACCTTTCTCTTGGTCTGATAAAACAGAGGGAGCCATGAAATAGTAATACTGTTCCAGTAGTCAGTGACTCACATGGATATTCTGTGCTAAGTAAATATGAGTTACTGGCAGGGGAATTCTGGGAGCTGAGATCCACAAGTCTTAAAAGTTGCCACGGTTGAATTCCCCTGTTCCAGATACATATATGAGCTATCTCTGAGAATTTTTAAACATGTAATTCCCTCTTAGTTTAATGATACAATAACTGGCACACTGTACTGATTCTCTGTTAAGTAAAACACTTGAAAGTACAAGTGACGTATTCTTAGAGTGGTAAAAAGACACATTTAGACTGAACCAAACTCATCATATTCCCTTTTCATTTCAGCAAAAATATGGATCCCCCCCCCGTATTTAATCCAAATCAAAGGAGAAGGTCATTCCCCAACTACCACCTGATACTTACGTGCTGCAGCCTTTTTCTTTTTCTTCTTCTTCTTCTTCCTTTTCTTCTCTTCCTCTAAAAAAAAATATTTGAAAGGTGTTTTATAATTCATTCTAATACACCAATGAAGATTCTTAGTCATCCAGACAGAATTCTCTGGAAGTTGGGTTACGGCAGATGTATTAAAAATAAATCCAGCTGCCATGACCCAACTTCCAAACAATTCGTTCTAATGCGCTTCCTCCTGGAATAGGACCCACCGATTGCCAGCTCCAGAGGTGCAAGACACAGTTACAGGCAGGACTCGACATACGACCACAACTGAACCCAGCCACATTTCTGTGGCTAAGCGAGACATCTGTTAGTGAGTTGGGCCCCATTTTATGACCGTTGGCCACAACTGTTAAGTAAATCACTGCGGTTGTTAAGTTAGTAACACCGCTGTTAAGGGAATCCGGCTTCCCCGTTGACTAGGCTTATGAGAAGGTCACAAAACAAGACCACATAACCCCGGGACACGGCGACGGTCCTATTTACCCTGTTTCCCTGAAAATATGACCTCCCCTGAAAGTAAGACCTCGCTTGATTTTTACACGTGCACCCAATATACG
>JANHGC010000611.1:673412-685201 GCA_027560395.1 Boaedon fuliginosus | reverse complement strand
ATACCTTTTATGTTCACCTGCTTTGGTTATGTAGCCTTCATTCCTGCGATCCTGGGCTCACATCCCTCACAGTTTTTGAGAAGACTGTACTTTCTGTTATTGTTCCCTATTTTCCTATCTGTATATAAGCAACTTTTCAAAGACCCCAGGGATACAACATTTACATTGTACTTAGTGTTAGAAAGCAAATCCATACTATTGCTATTCTCTCTGAAATTACATGGTAATTAACAAATAATTGGTCTCATGACCCCTAACCCTCCACTTCCTTTAACCTAATATTTAAAGCCACTGGATATTCTGCATATCCAAGGGGAACATTATTTAACAGTGCTTTGTGGAAGTTAAAATGCAAGCAGCACTGTCTGGAATGGAACTGTGAATGTAATTAATGGGCCATAGAACTGTGCTGGTCCTGGATATAAACTGCCTTTTAAGTTTTGGTTACTACAAATGCACTACTTTTTATACGGTACTTTCCCAATTTTAAGCATGTTTTAGGTCTAAAATTTAAATACGCAATTAATTTAAATTAGATGAGGCTATTCTGAATTGGAACTCAATTTTAGTTTGCTACTCTAACATGGCTATCAAGTACAAACCTCACTGACATAAGGACATGGATGCAGCATGTCAGTCTCTCTCCTAAAGCTCGCACTTACAAAGAATCTCAAAGCAGTTCAAAGACTAATAGATCTGTTACCCCAGAAGCCAAGATGTCTAACCTTTTAGTGGCAGAACGTTGCAGTTAATACCATTTAGTAGTGCAGTGGGTAAACTGCTGGTAACAGTGGGCAATTTTGGGATGGGGTAGGATTGGGCAGGCTTTTATTTTTAAAAGCTCTATTATACTTAAGACCTATGTTATAGTTGGAATGTGCTTTCTGACATGACACAGGTCACAAAATCACAATCATAAAAGCTTAATAGTCATATGCATCTGGGTTGCAAGTTACTCACCTCTGGTATAAGATTTCATGAGTCACTTAACAATAACAGAATAATAGAGTTGGAAGGGACCTCAGAGGTTTCTGGTCCAACCCCTGCTCAAGCAGGAGACCCTTTACTATTCCAGACAAGTGGCTGTCCAGGCTCACATGGTAAGCTGCTGGGGCTGCACACTGCTGAAGTTGACAGCTTGGCTGCTCGATTCCCCTGAGCAAATAAACCATGGAGGGACCAGAAAGGAGCCTCCCCATTCAGGCATCCCGTGGGTAAAGATAACACCGTCCCAAAAAAATCCTTGGTGATCCCTGGCTAACATGTGCCATACGCTAAATAAATAAATAACCAACAACTTCTAAAGGCAAGCCATTCCACTGTCAGGAAATTTCTCCTTAGTTCTAGGTGGCTTCTCTCCTTCTCTCCACCCATTGCTTCTTTTCTTGCCTTCTGGTGCTTTGGAAAATAGGTTGACCCCCCTCTCCTTTGTGGTGGCCCCTCAGATAATGGAACACTGCTCTCATGTCACCCCAGTCCTTCTTTTCACTAGACTAGACATACCCAATTCCTGAAATCTTTCTTCATGTTTTAGCCTCCAGACCCCTAATCATTTCTGCTGGTTTTCTCTGCACTCTTTCCATCTTTTTTATAATATGGTGACCAAAACTGGATGCAGTATTGTAAATGTGGTCTTGCTAAGGCTTTATAAAGCAGTACTAATACTTCATGTGATTTTGATTCTGTCCCTCTGTGAATGCAGCCTAGGATTGCATTGGCTTTTTTGCCTGCTGCTGCACACTCCTGGCTCATACCGTATTTACAATCTACTTCTCAAACAGATGGGTATGTAGATACATGCACATACATCCGCACACACAAAGCTATTATAGAAACAGACAAAAAGTGGTAATGGTAGAAAAAGGAGCAAATTATTTCTTTAATTAGCAATCAAACAGAAAGCATCCGATATTTTGACAATGTGCTTTAGACCTCTGTGAACCAGCTATGGTTCTCCTCTACAGTGTGGTTGTGCAAGTATTGAAAGAAGCTATGTAAAGGCTCTGCCAAAACAATTCACATCATATCTTTGATTCAACAATACGAGGTATTGTGGCTGTGAGGTGATGGAATTTGCCTCAGAAAGGCCCTGGGCTTCTTCCATCCATTTTAAGTGCTAGTGATAATTATACAAAATGCTGCAAACCAAACAATTTCAAGAGGGTGATACAATCAAACATACCACACTTTCTCCAAAATCTGCATATTGCCATAAAATATCTATTCAACATATAGACTATAACAAGAAATTTTAATCTTTGTTTATTCTATGAAAAAATGTGACAAATTCATTGCAAAATAGCTGAGCTGGAGTTCATCAAAAGATATAATTTAATAGATGAGCAACCTAGTGGCAATCTACTATGAAAGAGCTTCAGCTACATAATATATTTCTGTAAAATTAGCTGTAATTGAAGGTATTAGCTTATGTCAACAAACTGGCATCTGAAGATAAAAATTGCCATTTCTGTTCACTACAAAAACATCAACTAGATTATAGTATTTCAGCCAAGATGTACCCCAATGAGCACAGACATGTCTTCACTATGTAAAATGCTTCATTAAACAAAAAGAAGCTCAAGCTATCTAGATAGCAGATCCAAGATTCAAATTGTATATATTTTTCTGGCCTGTTCATTGTAACAAAGATGTACTTATGTACTTATGTGCTATAAGTACTCCAGTTTGGTCTCAAGCTCTTTATTTGTGACCTTGCCTACTCTAGCCATCACTATTGTCTTCCCAGCCTTGAGAAAGAAGCAGGATATCTGCTTGAAATGTATATAATTGTTCAGTGTAATCTGAAAACTACTGCCCCACCTGCGTTAGTCCTTACAAGCTTTTTTTAAAACCTGCTGCAATGGTTGCTCTTGTACCTTGCAATTTAAGATCAATGCTATATTTAGATCTGCACTGTAGTCATTTGCAATGTAAAATACAGATTTTAATTAAAATTCTCAATTTCTTCCATTGGTTATCTGACCATGAAATACTTTAGAAATGAAGGATTACGATACATTTTCAGTATTCTTTTGTAAAAAGTTATCAGAACTATTATAATTAGATGGATAAAGGGAAGAGGAACAGTCCAGTTTCACCTGAACTTTATTTAAATTGTCCAACTCTCTATATAAAGAGAATAAAATAACACCAATTCCAAACTAGTGAAGATTAATCTGGATGGTCCTATTGTTGTATGACATATGGTTGACAAGCACCTGACTTGGAAATACCCCAAATCAATGTAGGATGATGTATGTTTCCTTTTACTATAACTTTCACGTACAGGCATATGTCAAAGAAATTGCAGATTTGGTTCCAGACCACCACAATAAAGCTACCATTACAATAAAGCGAGTCATAGGATTTTTTTTTATTCCTAATGTATAATATAATTTTCCAAAGTTATGTTTACACTATACCATAGTCTATTAAGCTTGCAGTAGCATTGTATCTACAAAACCCAATGTACATGCTTTAAAATACTTTATTGCTAAAAATGCTAATCATCATCTGAGCCTTTAGCAAGTTGTACTAGTTTACTGATGGATGGGCTTGTAAAAATCCACAAAATCTGGGAAGTGCAATAAAGCAAAATGCAGACAAAATGAGATATGCTGGTAGTATTTAGAATGTGCTTCCTATGGTTCTCGAAATACAATACCACCATAAAGAACTGTAGTCATTGATAATCCCATCATCCATTATTTTATTTTGTTACTTACATACTGGTATTTGTCTTCAACATCTGTTACCAAATAGGCTATTCCCATAGAAAAAAATTATATTCCACAATAAGCAATAACACATGGCGATGTACTCAGTACAATGCACATCTGACATATAAACTTGTCTTGTAACAATTTCTAATTGCTTACAATTTATTCTGAAATAATCAATGACAGTATATCATTTCAAAGCAAAAGGCAGACTACCTTCAAATTTAAATTAACTTGCAGATTACTGTAGATATTTATAGTTCTCCTAAACTACCAAATACATTATTAAAGGTATTTAATACCCAACTGGAACAATTTCTTAGTATCATTTTTTCTGTTATAAACCTTGTGAATTCAGCTGATTGGTGGGAAAGTAGACATTCAATCAGATATTTTTAAACCATCCAGTTATTTTTAAAGTGGAAACATGCATAAATAATACAAATAGGGATGCCATTTTTTCCCTCTGGTTTTGTTCCTATGCTTGATCCTTAGACATTTAGCAGAACTTTACTTTGTATCAGGAAAAATATAAACTACCATGCTACATTCATATTATGGCACAAATAATGTAGGCTCAACAGGAAAAGGTTACTATTTTAGTGTCTGACCTACAACTAGTTATTTCATTTGCATTCAACTAGTTATTTCATTTACATTGAGGAAGTTCTTCTCTTTCCAGCATCCACCAGATTAGATCATATAAACTAGCTCTCTTCAACCTGGAAACCTTCAAGCTGCTAGCTAAGAATTTGTGGACTTATATCCCCATCAAATCTGATGTGCCAAAACATTTCAATGTTTTGAAAACATATCAGAGAAGTCTTCCATTATAAATGACCTTTGTAAGAAAATCTAATTCACCGCTATGGTATTTGCAAGTGCCGCAATAGTACAAACTATTTTTATATATTTTTTATTCCGCCCCCCTTCTTCTAAGATGTTCAAGTGATCATTTTATAGCATGCATTTTCCTAGCAAGTCTGCTTAGATTCTTCTGCATTAAAGGATAGAAAGTAAATATGGCTCAGAGGAAGTTTATCTGAATTCTAATACTATTCTATAGTCCAGTCCCAGTAGCTCTTGGCTGTTTCTGACAATCTTATTGACAACACCAGATGCACTCTGATATGATAAGAAAGACAATATGGAATTTTTACACATGTGTTCATCTATATGTGTGTGTGTATATATGCATATGTATACATATATAGAGTCAAAACACCATAATTTCTTACCTGTTATTTACCTCCTCACAAGCATTTTAAAATGTACAGATATGAAACCAATGGCTGGATATATTTAGAAGATGCCATAAAGAAAATCAACAAGCTTAAAAGAGATTTCAGAAAGTAGCAATTGTTCCATAAAGCATTCATTAAATAAGAGAATGCAATACATGAGAACCATCAAAAGGGAGCACTTTTGAGCCACTGAAACAGCAAAACAGGACTGAAAACTTCAATCTCCAAGCTGTAGACAATGATACCATCGCCGTATTTTATGTGCTAAAATGATCATTAAAAATTAAGCACCACATAGAAGCTGCCATTTAGAATATTAATTTACCTTTACTAATCATCTTTTTAACTTGAGGCTAAAACAGTTCACTCACCATTCATGTACTCTGGCTTAGTCCATGAAATGTTAAAAGAGTCAGAGGAATATGACTGGACTTTAGGAGCTGGGACCCCTTCTGGGCCAGTTTTCATTGTTTTTACTGAAATAGTTTCACTGATTGTACATCCACCTGTAGTGCAGACCTTTGGAAAAAGAAAGAGAGACCAATACTAAAACCTGACATGAACTATATCCCCAGTGTATACTATTCAGAAAAGGAAATGTAAAGAATTCTAGTCATATTTAAAGGTTGTTTTTTATCTTGCATTTATTTTTATAAATAACTCAAGACAATGAACATACCTAATACTCCCTCTGCCTCCTATTTTCCCACAACAACAACCCTGTGAGGTAGGTTGGGCTGAGAGAGAATGACTGGCCCAAGGTTACCCAGCTGGCTTTTATACCTAAGGCAGGACTAGAACTCACAGTCTCCCGGTTTCTGCCTGGTGCCTTAAGAGTGGTCTTCATATGTTTAGTTCTCAAAGCAACATGGTTTATTTCTTTATGCAGTCCTGTGTTTATTTATGAGGAATTACAATCATTTCAAGAGTCTTTCCCAAGATCAGGGTCCTCCAGAGAAGAAGGCTGTTACGAAGAGGTCCTTGCTGCTATCATTGCTCCCAACCTCCACCCAGGAATCAGAACAGAAAAGAAAAGGGCACTGGCATGAAAAAGTGTCCTGTAGAACAGGATCAAATATAAATCCTTCCATTCCCCACCATCCAGACAGAGCTGAAGAAGCTTCTTGGATGAGAAGCAAAATGTCTTCAAAAGAAAAAAACAAGAAAGTCCAGTTGCCTCCTGAAAAAGCACTTTTGGGGCAACCATGACCTGGATGACTGAGAATCTCTACAGACTCCTGTAGAACAGGATCAGTTTCTTAGATGCAAACAGGCAGAACTGAAATATCTAGTCCTGTCTACAAGTCTTTCCTTATTTAACATTTTCTAACACTCTTGTGTTTCATATTACACTGGAAGGGCGTACTAAAATTTATTTATGGAATAGGTAGAGCTGTAAACATTTCTAGATGTCTTTTTTCCCCCCTCCATGAGGTTGGAGGTTGTTTTATTGGGTTTCTTTGCAGTAGGTGGAGCAGAAAGATACTGAAACTTATGTTTCTCAGCTCACTAGGTGGCAGCACTTAGCCAATCTGAACTGATGTTGAAAAACCTAATCAGCGTCAAGATCTTTTTATCACTTGAAGGGATATCTGCGGATAGCTGCTGCGCAGCTGTTGGATCAGAGTGCTTGCAGAATACCACAAAGATTTTGAAGTCAATCGCGTGCAGCACGCTTTTGACAGCCGATCGGGAAGCACGTCCACAAAGGAGGTAACCAGCGAACTGGTAGAAACCCATCCCCGAAGCAAAATACTTCAATATGTTTTCTTTGGATTGCAGAGATAAAGGGAGTAGATCCTATGGGTCCTCTTTGCTGAAATACCAGTTCTATCATCTTCTCCCCATTGAGTATTTTACCTTACACTGACTTAAAATTAAAATAGTGAAGAATACATGTAGCTCAGACTTCAATTGTTGGATTCCTGGTGTTCTCTGAGCTGACACTATCACATAACCTGATTATGAAACATCTGCAAGAAGAAAAGCAAGCTCAGGGAACACCAAGAATCCAATAACTTTAAAGTATGTTGTCTTAATCTGATTCTCCCTTACCCAGCATCCACTTATTTTTCTTGTTGGAATTGTGTCTTTCAGGCTGTAGGTTGAAGAGCTAAGACTGTATTTATTGTTATTCCTCTTTTGGAACCTTTGCAGATGAAGAGTGGAGAAGAATGGTTTAAATAAATGAACCTCCAAGTCCCACTAGTTCAATGGGGCCCACTCCTAAATAAATAGATTCAGGACCGCTATCTTGGTACATGGTTATTATTTTATATTCCTTCTTAGATAGATATGCTAACTGGTCTCTCTGTGTGTGCATTGCTTCCTTTCATTTTAACGTGTAAGGGAAACCCCATCTGCCTTTGCTAACGTATCTTGGAAGAATCAAGTGGAGAGAATTTCTTTCAGATTTTTTGGGGGGCATAGAAATGCATGTTTGTTCAAAACTTTGCCAGCTAATCTCAGCAGTAAACATTCTTTTTCACTGATTCTCACGTTCTTAGTCACACTCCCAGAGATTAGTAGATAAAAGGACCTAAGAGTCTCTTGCATCTTAATTGCTTTTTAGGGGAATATGCTTATATGCAGACTTAAGTGCTAAGGAATGGGGAGAGGGTGTCTTCACCTAAGAAATCAATAGAGGAAGGCAACAGACAGCTACTGAACAGTTCAACTGTTAAACCTTCAATCCTTGTGGGCCCAGACTGGAATTCTACTATGAAGGACAAGCAGAAAACGAGGCAGTGTGTAAAAGGAGGCCTCTCTTGCTCTAAGAACCAAGAAGGCTTTTGAGAAAAATCTGGGGAACAAAGGTAGGAAAAGATGAAACATATTGCTAAAGCATGGCAATGAAAACCAGATTGTAGCATAATGCTTACATTACAGTGTTGCATATATAAGAAATTATAAGTATCAAAATTCCATAAACAAAGATGTTATAGAAGACTTAAGGAACTTGTGCTCTAGCAACTGTAGCAAGCCACATTTATACCAAAAAGATGATACATATATACACACTCAGGTCCCACACACATACAGTGACATGATCAGCCTAATGCTATCAGTCTGTGGTCTGAAGAGCCATGATGGCACAGTGGTTAGAATGCAGCATTGCAGGCTGCCTGCCAGGGGTTTGATCAAGGACTTACATTGCAAGTTGAACTGTTATAAAATCAGTGTTATTGGGGGTTTTTTCTTAAAAAAATAATAATAAACTATGCTGAGGTAAGAGAACCACAATCCCATCATTATTGCACTGAAATTCTTCCCTTGTTTCTAACTTCCATTGGTTAGGAACTTAAAAAGAAGTAACAATTTTTATTGTCATGAATATTTGTAAACCTCTTTGGAAATGGATGGTATGTAAAAGTTGAATTAAGTAGCTAGAAAATTAACAAAGGATTCTGTCAACGGTTACAGTTACAATGATAAAATAGATAAAGGCCAGATTTTATTAGTGTGAATTTCAAGTCATAATTAATTTGAAGATCTTTATTCAATTGGACTTTGAATCAAAGCCTTATTGTTATTAGAAGGTAGATTATTTTCTTGTGGCATAATCTGGTACAATATTTAGAGCATTCAAGAGCAACTTGAGCAAAATGAATGCATACAGAATGTCTACACATAAATGTAAATGTATTCATAATCAAGAGCAGAATATTTTCTATGGCATTTATGAAAGCAAATGTCCTTATATAGGTATTACTATAAAATGATGAGAGTGTTTAAAACAAACAGGGACAATCTCATGTTTATATTCAAGATATTTTCAGTTGTATCATGGAACTTAAACTGTTCTTTAATCAAAAAGCAAAAGGAAATGACTGCACAAAATAATAGCAATGACATTTAAAAGACATTTTTAAGTGTTTGTAGTTTGCAATAAATAATTTTTCTCTTCTAGTTTTACCATTGTAAGTTGCTACAGAGCAGGAGAGGAAGGGAGGGTGGGAGGGAGGGGGAGAGAGAGAGAACTATCATCTTCCTTGATATAAGGAACAATTATCACTTTAATGACTATATTTCTGAGTATGTTCATAAATATCACAAATCTTTCTCTCCCAAATCTTTCTAGGAATTTTCTATCTTGAAGCTGAGAACCTATAGTATGATCCCCTAATCATTGAGCTACAATTCTCATCAACCCTAACCTGGCTGAAGAGACACAAAGATTACAGGTGCCCTAACCCTGCTCTTCTATCAGGCCATTCCTTTCTCCAAACCTACATGAGAATTGGTCTTATGAATCTTTTCCTTTTCTTTGTACAATAAAGTGGCAATAGCAGCACCAAACAGGCTGCAGGATCTTAAAAAATGAACATCCAGAGTTCTTGGACCTAGGAATTTAGAAAATACTGCATTTCCGAAGAGCTTTGATTTCTTATGGCCTTAGTAAGACTAAACTGGAAATCAATTCTGAATGATGTAATAGAAGGAAAGATCATTTCTGAAGATAAGAAAGTAGAACAGCTGAAAAAAAGAGGCTTCTGTTAGGAGACTTGCAAATTGCAATTTGTCTGTAGGAGTTGCAGTAGTGCATGATCAATTGTGAAACAGCTAAGCTTTTAGGATAAGAGCTCTATGATATTTGCATATAAAAAAAGACTGGTGACATTTTGAATATTTCTTTTATAACATGAATGTAATCCCCTAAATGAGTTCAAAACATTTTAAATTATTTTTATTGGGGGGGGAAACCCAGAATGACATAATGGTTAAAGATGTTGAACAAAAATCGATCACAAAACATTTTGGGTAACTTTGGGCCAGTCATTCTCTCTTACTTCAACTATCTCACAGTGTTGCTGCTTTGAAATCAGAGAAGGAAATGCTGTGTACACCCCCTTGAGGTCTGGAATAAAAAACAGGATACAAATCTACATTTTGTTTACTAATAACCAGGCTGGAATACCCAATTCACTAAAGGAAGAAGTAAAATGGGGCCATTTTTTTCAGATCTGCTTGTTCCCACTATGATTCTTAAGCAGTGAATCTTTTCTATCTCTGTGATCCAATTTGTTTTGGGTCATAGAAGACTTGATTTTCCCCACACCTATTTTGAAACAAACATTCAATTTATTATTTTCCTTTAATGTGCTATATGAAAACGTAGCCAGTTTGACTTCCATCAAAACAGATAAAAGAAAATATAGATAACAGATACAGAAGCTATCATTTGCTCAGCTGTCACATTTATTACTTCCCCCTACTTACTGCTAACTTGATGAAGTATTCAGTACCAGGGGAAAGGTCTTGTATAGTATAGTTCTGAAAAAGATCTGTAGAGTTATAAATTGCATCCCAAACTATAGATTTTTTCTCTTTCTTGGCAATGTACAGGATACAGCTGTATACCGTTCCATTTACTTCCTTTGGAATATCCCACCTGCAAAAAGAAGCAACATATCATTATAAAACAATTAAAGAGGGCAGTGGGGGGGATATGTAATGTTTACTTAGAGAGTGAAAGCTAAAGTGGTCATCAAGCAATTTAGGGCAAGTATTGAAGAACAAATAAAGCAACTTAGAAAACTTTTTAATATCAAATTTGTAGCAGGAGCCCAAATTATTTTAATATTGTGTTTACAGTGAAAATTATATCCTGATCGTATCACAAAGTCTTCTTCATCTATTACTATTTGCACTGTGGCCATATGTAGGTTACACTGATTGCATAAAGACTAATGGAAATTAACTTGGCAAATGGTAATCAAAGATTTACAGAACCCCTATACTACTACTAATCACTTCTGTGCATTTAATCATAGTAAATATATGTAGCAGACCTTGTGATTTAATTCACTAGGATTCTTGCATAAATTGATACTGTATGTGTCACAGGTAGAAAAGGGACCTGGGCTTACATTCTTTAACCCTTTCTTATAGGGCTTGGTTTCCAGACTCTTCATCATCTTGGCATCTTTTTTGAACTTGCTCCAATTTGACACTGGTCATTTGAACAATAGAACCCAGAATTAGACATAGTTAACTGTAGTGCACAGTATAAGAACTTAACAGGAGAGCTATTACGTTTGCCAAGATTGTCCCACTCCAACACTACTGAGGAAAAAGAGTGAATTTTACTTAACTGTGCTTCTAGTGTTCTAGAATCCAAAATGATCAGATCAGGCACATCCACGTGAACTGGTGGGAACTCCGTTGTAAGCACTGTGACTTGGGTACTGTTTTTGCAGCCAACCATTGTGCAAGCAGAGATGAAAAACTGGTATGGTGTAAAAACTTTCAAATCTACAGAAAGAGGGCAATGGACATGAGTATTGAGTTTAATAAAGCATTAGCAAATATTTATCTGCCACATCTCTGTACATTTTGTTCAAAAATTAGGACATTGTAAATGTCAATTACCAATCTTATAAAAAATAGCTCCTGAATTATAGTGAAAAATATAATATAGAAAATGTAATCCTACCAATTAATAGTAAGAATATGTAGCTAAAATATATATTTTAGGCAATATTGGGCTTCAGATTTTAGTGACCATCATGTAGACAACAGATTTCCTGGCAATTTGGCTAGCAACTTCAGAGACGTTGTGGTCAACTGGTAATTGAATAGAGACAGGGCTGTCTTTGTAGCCAGGTATTCTGGTGCTAATTAGTCTTTAGATAAACTGGTTTCTTTTTTCTTTTTTAATATAAATTTTATTAATTTTAAAAAAAGTTACAGAAAAAATAAAAAAAATGAAGCATTATCTCCCCGTATCGTGCGAACCGGATTACATTGGTAAAATTCATCATTTGTTAAATATTCCATAAAATTCCTTCCTTCCCTGTTTTTACATTTCTATAAAATAGGTTTA
>JANHGC010000611.1:566435-580487 GCA_027560395.1 Boaedon fuliginosus | reverse complement strand
GAGAATACGAACTTGAGATCTGTTCCCCTTTGTATGGCTGGTTGATATGTATGTGTATTTTGTGATTTTATATTGTATTGATGTTTTAGATTGTTGTATGCCGCCTTGAGTTCCCCTGATTGGGGAAGAGAGGCAGGATATAAATCTAATAAATAATTAAATAAATAAATAAGTATCTCAGAGATTTGTTTGTTTAATTTATTTAAATGAACACAGTAGAAGTTCTTAGCTGCTAAATATCATTAGCCAAAATAAGTAAAGCCACGAGTATGAAATCATTAGCAATCAATATCTGCCTTATATTGTAAACTGAAGTTTCTGTATTACTGAGCATGTATGGCTTCTATTGAAAGCCAAAACCTTACTATCTGCTATACATCACTTTTTTAAAACTTAAAAGAATAAAAAATAAAATCAACTTAGATAATGACATTTTAGATTTAAACTCCAACTAAAAACAAAAATCAAGCAAAAAGTTTTGAAAGCTATTTTTGAAATATTAATCTAAATAGTTTATGTAAACTCAAATAATTACCTGCCTCTGCTGTTCTTTGCAATGTCCAATTTGAAAATGTGCTACCGGCCATATTGGCCGATAAAACACGGAACTCATAGTCTGTGAATGGCTCCAAATCCGTGATGACAGTGCTAGTTACAGGTGGGGTCATAGCTTTTTCATGTATAGATTCTTCCACTGGATGAAGATTGAACCCTCCATTGGTTTGGAAAACACAGTTCTCAGGGGAAACATGACTTGCATTAGATTGTACACCTCCTTTCATATATAATTCATACTTAATAATTACACCTAGGAATAAAAGTAAGCAGCTTACAAATCAAGTACCGTATATTTCTCTGAAAATATTTACATTTGTACTTTTGTCATTACCATCTAATGCTGAAACTGGTGTGACTTAAAGTATATTGCCTAACTCATCCTCCCAAACATGAATTTGTAAATAGTTGTTCTTTGGTGGAACTGTGCCAATATCAATTATACTAAGGAACAATCATAAACATAACCTATATACTATTCAACCTCTGAGAAGGACAAAATAGCTCTTCAGAATATGAAGGCCTGTTGAAATTAACTTTTAATTGCTTTACAGTTTAACTTCCCTTTGAATGATTTCCTATTTAATAATAGGAAATAAATTCTAGAAAGCAGCAGTTGAAAAAACCCAATCCTGCAAAGGGTCAACTCTGGGAAGAAACCTTCTATAGAGAATAAGACAGAAAACCTTGAGGGATGCACGAACTGTTACCTATACAAGAGGGGTGAATTTTTTTTTTTAAATCCAGAGCAAGAAGATAACGTTAAGAAGTGACTCAGGAACATGCCTCCCAAATTTACTGGAGTATAAGAAACAGGAGGAGGTACAACACAACCAAACTTGCAAGATACTGTTATTACAACCACTTTCAAATCTTTCCTGTAGAGTTGATTTCTGGTCTAGGTTACTTAGTGCTCAATATCTCACCTATTATTTGCACAAGTTTTATTTCTACTCCTGAAAATTATAGGTTATGAGTATGCATTCTCTTAAGCAGAAATTAAGCAGATCTTTGGGAGGAGAAGTTATTGTACCAGCAATGTGTGACACACTATCAAAAGAACACCAGATCTATTATACTGAGTCAACTCAGAAGTCTATCCATTCCAGTACTGACTAGTACTGACTAGCAACAATTTCAAGTTGGTTTCTCCAGCCCTTTCTAGAGCTATGGATAATAATAATAATAATTTATTAAATTTATACCCCGCCTCTCTTTACCCGAAAGGGGAACTCGAGGCGGCCGATGTGCCAACTACATGCAAAGCATGTCTACACCCATGAACTATTCCCCAGTTTCTATATGTGATTACGAATGAGGTAGTAAATGTGGGCAGGGAGAGAGGAAACAAGTCTCATTGAGTCTTATTCCAAGTGTCTTCATGTATCCAAGGGACTTATTCTGTTTTCAGGAAAAATCCTGATAATATATAGAACCAGGAGAATTCTCCCCAAATTGCTGAATCAAACATAAAAACATACCATTGGTTTTCCTGGGGGGGACCCATCCTACAGCCAATTCAGTAGAGCCGATATTTTGTATGACTGGAGGTAGCTGCTCCTCAGGAGGTGCTTGTGCAGTAACTATTGACAGTTGCTGGCTTAGCAAACAGCCTCCACTAGTACATGCTTGAATGTAAAAGTTGTATTTTTCAAATGGAACTAAATTCCAGACAGTTATAGAAGTCCCCAAGCTTTCATGCTGGCCACAAGATCGATGTTCAAATGATGAAATGCATGTCAAAATATATTTCTCTATTGGACCAGTGTCATTTGATAAGGCTGTCCAGTTAAAAGAAATAGAATAGGGTCCAACAGGAAAGACTGGATTTAAATGCAGATTTCCAAGAGGTATCCCAGGTTGTGTTCTGTAGGTCAATGCAGTACTTCTTGTAAATCCATGGATGTTACTTGCTTCAAGGTAATACGTATAGAAGGTATACGGAAGTAAATTGCTATCAACAAAGACCTGGAGGCCTGAACGAAGTATGTAAACATCTTTCTTTTATTTTTACAGTATACAATAAACTATAACTTGCATTTTAGACTACAGTTCTTATAAAATGACAAAGTAAAGAAAACAAAGCTGGAGAATATTATTAACCAAAATATGACAATCATTTTAAAAAGAATGCAGTAAATAAAATGCTGAATAGTTAAAAGTTAGCAAGTTTCTTTGCTTGCTTGCTTGCTTGTTTGAAGCCATACAGCTAAAAGACTGACTCAGGAAAATAAGCCCCAAATCACAGGATCTGAATTTTTTTGGAGCTGTAGCTTTGTGTGGAGAAAACTCGCTGAGAAGGAAAAAAGGTGTTACATTTTACTTGTCAACACTGAAATGTTGCAGTTTAAATCATTACTGAAGAATGAACATAAAGCTTAATTTAAAAGGAAGATATATTTTACTATCAATTTGTCCTCAACCATTTAGCATAAACATTAGTAGAATTGTAAAATGTTGAGATCTTCACCTTTTACTTTATGAGCATTAAATGCATTATATTTAATTTCATCTGCATTATGTTTCTTACTAGACCATTGTTAAAGTTGCAGCCATGAGCTATTCCCTCCCTCCCACTTTGGGTTGCATCTCTAACATTACAATGACTTTGCTAGGGCTGCATCAATTCATATGTGCCTGTGCTGGTTTTGTGTGTGTGTGTGTGTGTGTGTGTGTTTTCATTATCTGAAACAAATATAATGTTGGGTGTTAGTTAAGTTTACAGTACTAAGTATGGTCATAAAAACATTTCTTTTTAAAAATAAATAATATTTTCTGGAATTAATCTAAAAAATTATGGAGTCAACATCTAAATTGAGACCTTCCTGACCAGGGCTGTTAAACTCTTGGTCTGTGGGCCGGATCCATCACATGCTGGCCATGCTCACACCCGGTTTAGCGAAGGGAAAAAAAGTCCTGATATGTGAGTTTGACATCCCTGTTCTTGTCACCAAAAATGCTGGTCAGCTAACAATGTGTTAATTATTGTCTCTATGTAGAGTACAGTGTGTCCGCCATACCTTATCTATGGAATGTGGGATGTACTTTCTATGTACAGAAAGTGAAACTTATCCTTAGTTCTTCCTTTTTGTTCCTGATTTTCAACCTGTGCAGACATGCTCTAGTCTGTCTCTATTTAATTAATTAATTATTTAGCCAGTATTATTTTGAAGCTGTTTATTTTATTTTTACAAGTAAAGTTATTGTTTTTACATTAGCATTTATCTCTCGCATTTTATTTGACTATGGAATTAATTGTTGGTCATGAACCATCAATGGAAATCTCAACAGTTCTAGACCAACAGTTTCCCTTGATAAGGAACTCAAGTAGTTCAGAATTGTCCTGAATGAACAGCTGTGTTTCTCTAACACTGTCTTGGAAGAGTCCATAATATAATGTCAGACGCTTTGCTTTATATACTCAAAAGCTCAAGCTCAATCATTAGCAGTTCAAAGATTCAGGTAGCAGGTCATGGAAGAAACCTCTCTTTAAGACTCTGAAGAGCCACAGCTATTCAAAGTAGATATACTGGGCTAAGTGGAGCAATAGTCAGACAGACATCATTTTCCCACTAGTGACTTATAGTGTCTTTACAGCATCAGCCAGCCATTGCTGAAGTGATATAAAGCCTGTCCTCATTATTATTATTTTCACACAGACATGGTTGGCCTAAAATAATGTTTCTCAACCTTGACAACTTTAAGATGTGTGGATTTCAAAAAGAATTGAAGACTACATGGCATAAAGTTGCCTAGGTTGAGAAATGCTGTTCTAAAAGATTAAATAAATTGCTAAAGGGGAAATGACCAGAATATGTACTTCTAACCTGGCATGAAATGTCTAGCCTTATATCTCAATATAACTGATAATCGATATTCATAGGAATGAATATTTTTAACTGTCTGGAATGAAAGTCAGTAGGGCACAAATACATTTCTGCTCATCTAGCTCTTTCATCTCTATTCCTTGTCACTTCACTGCAGCCACTCCAGAGGATTGGTGGAATTCTGGGGAAGATTTGGCCCACCCATGCTTCACTGCAGGTGATAAAATACTTTTAAAACCCTAGATGGCTTAGGAGCAGGGTACCTTCGAGACCGCCTTCTGCTACCATATGCCTCCCAGTGCCCAGTGAAGTCCCACAGAGTTGGCCTGCTACGGGTCCCATCAGCCAAATAATGTTGGCTGGTGGGTCCCTGTGCTAAGGCCTTCTCTGTGGCGGCGCTGACCCCCTGGAACCAACTCCCAGTAGAGATCAGGACCATCCCCACTCTAATGGCCTTCCATAAATCCACTAAGACCTTTGGCGGAAGCCCTGGAATTAATGTACCCTCCCCCTTGGATGATTGTTGATTGTATTAGAATTGTTTTTTACTTTGTACTATTGTATTTTATTGTTGTTAGCTGCCTCGAGTTCCCCTTGACCGGGGAAATGAGGCGGGGTATAAATCTAAATAAATAAATAAGGGTTAGCAATGCTCCAGTGATGGAAGCATTTCCATCAACAGAAACATCCCCACAGAATGAAAGCGTTAAACAAATTAAGTGTTAAAGGAGAAAGGTTTCTTTAGAATGCACAGGTAGTCCTCGACTTCCAACAGTTTGTTTAGCTGCAGGATCCAATCTGGGTTGGTCATGGGGACCAGAGGTTTTGTCTTCCAAGCTTCCAGGCTCTTGCTGGAGCACATCTTCTCGGCTAGAAAGAAGGTCCCAGAAGTTGGCCTCCAGCGTGAGTCTGACAACTTGGAAGACAGTGATTGATCCCAGTGGCTGACCCAGTTTGGATCTGCAACCTTATCCTGGGACATGTATATCTGCCTTCAATTCATGAGTTTGTTTAGTCACTTTAGTGGCTGTTCAAAGTTACAACAGCATGGAAAAAAGTGACATATGACCATTTTTCATACTTATGATTGTTGAAGCATCCCCACGGTCACAGTTGGATGCTTGACAAATACTGGTTCATATTTATGACAGTTGCAGTGTCCCTGGGTCATGTGATCCCCTTTTGCAGCCTTCTGATAAGCAAAGTCAATGGGGAAACCAGATTCACGTTAACAACCATGTTACTAATTTAATAACTTCAGTGATTCACTTAACAGATGTGGCAAGAAAGGTTGTAAAATGGAGCACAACTCACCTAACAAATTTGTCACTTAACAACATAAATTGTGGGCTCTATTGTGGTTGTAAGTTGAGGACTACCTGTATCTATGTGCATTCTAGCTTTGATATGAAAAACTCTAATCATAATTTTGCTCTAACTTTAGAAAGTTATCAATTAAATAATCAAGAAGGTTTTGAGGATATTGAGTGACTGATTGTTGTCAACAGGGGGACAGGGGTTATTGCTTTTTATATCAGGTTTTTATCTTTGTAAGCAGCCCAGACTGACTGAGAGTTGGGCAGTCATATAAATTTTGTTAAATAAACTAATTAATTTATAATTTTCCTTAACAAATTGGAGGCTTCTGTATCTGTAATTTCATACTTTTATTCAAACTAGGAGTTCTATGAAGGTAGCAGTATTTAAGTGGTTGTGTGTAATTGCTATATATATCCTGAAAGCATCCATAAATGTAAGAATTTTGTAGCATTAACTCACTTTACTAATGCTTCAAAAAATTATGTTTGATAAAAATCTCAGGCTATTTATCTAGCCACATACAAATTCAGTTTGGGCCCTAGAAATTATTGATATCAGTCTATGATTAGAAAAGCACTTTTAGTCATTGTAACAGGAACTGCTTACTCTGCTAATGAACCTTGAAAAGAACCCGACAGAATATGCTAAAAGACTAAGGGAGGCAAAATGTCCTGATTGGTCATTGGTGTACATTGGTCTCAAAGTTTAGGGATTTTGTCTATTTGCCAGAACTATTCAAAGTGTCATGTAAACACCTAGAAGTTTTCTGCCTAATTAAGACCCTTGGGAGGGGACACATCTGCCTTTTGATGAAAATATGCAGAGAGCAGATCTCTTAGGCAATGGAAGAGGACATTAGTGACCACTGCACATGGATGGTGTTATATTTGTACTGTGTGGACTGGAGGTCCTCTGTGCATCCAGCACAGTAAAAAGAAGAATCTGTATCTTGATGGCTCAGTAGAAGCAAGCATAATTAGAAAGAGAGATCTGCAGAGCAGATTGGCTAATGGACTGCTACATTCGGAAGGGTTGACTGGGAATCAGTGAGGAAAGCTTGACCAATGTACTGGAATTCAAGAAGCGATTTCCCCCTTTCCCTTCTCGTCCCTAGGCTAAATGCAGTAAAGTGACAGTAGTGAAGCTGTCTCATGAGTGAGCATATAAAAGTAGAAATAAAGATAGCAGTGATAGCAGTGATAGCTAGAAATGATAGCAGTGTTTCAATATTTAAGGGGCTGCCACAAAGAAGAGGGGGTCACAATCTATTCTCCAAAGCACCCGAAGGCAGGACAAGAAGCAATGGGTGGAAACTAATGAAGGAGAAAAGCAACCTAGAATAAGGAGAAGTTTCCTGACAGTTAGAACAATTAATCAGTGGAACAACTTGCCTCCAGAAATTGTAAACGCTCCAACTCTGGGAGTTTTTAAGAAGAGATTGGACAACTATTTGTCTGAAATGGTATAGGATTTCCTGCCTAAGCAGTGGGTTGGAGTAGAAGACCTTTCAACTCTGTTATTCTGTAATTCTATAAATATAGAATGATTGGGTGAATCAGGGAATAACTGTCCCTTAATTTGGTTCAGTTAAGAACCTGCAAAAGTTCTGCAAAGAAATGTATTTATAGTTGATAAGCTAAGGCCTGTGTGTGTGTAATGTAATTGTATATAGACACGCAAATATACCAATATCAATTTATTAAATGTATATTAATTGAAAACTACTGCAACAATAGGCATCAGTGTAACCTAGAGAACATATTTGTGTTTGTATGTGCAACAATAAGTCTGAAAAATTCTTGTCCTTTTCCCACTCTAATCAGTTGTAAAAAAATCAATTTTTGTTTTAATTTTCTTAGAGTATTTATGTCCAACAGTATATGTCAAGATCCAATTCTAATTGTATGAATCCTATGTGTAGCAAAGTAGCATAAGGTACAGTATATCACACAAGTGAGTACACCCGCTCACATTTTGTAAATATTTAAGTATATATTTTCATGCGACAACACTGAAGAAATGACACTTGGCTACAATGTAAAATAGTGAGAATACAGCTTGTATAACAGTGTAAATGTGCTGTCCCTCAAAATAACACAACACACAGCTATTAATGCCAAACTGCTGGCAACAAAAGTGATAAAATATCCAAACTGGGCCCAAAGTGTCAATATTTTGTGGCCATCATTATTTTCCAGCACTGCCCTAACCGTCTTGGGGATAGAGTTCACCAGAGCTTCACAGGCTGCCACTGGGGTTCTCTACCATGTATCCATGATGATGTCATGAAGCTGGTGGATATTAGAGTCCTTGTGTACCTCCACCTTCTATTTCAGGATGCCACACAGATGCTCAATAATGTTTAGGTCTGGAGACATCCTTGGACAGTCCATCACCTTTACCCTCAGCTTCTTTAGCAAGGCAGTGGTCATTTTGGAGGTGTGTTTGGGATCGTTATCATGTTGGAATACTACCCTCCGGCCTAGTCTCTGAAGGGAGGGGATTATGCTCTGCTTCAGTATGTCACAGTATATGTTGGTATTCATGGTTCCCTCAATGAACTGTAGCTCCCCAGTGCCTGCAGCACTCATGCAGCCCCAGACCATGACATTCCGATCACCATGCTTGACTGTAGGCAAAACACACTTGTCTTTGTACTCCTCACCTGGTTGCCACCACACACACTTGACACCATCTGAACCAAATAAGTTTATTTTGGTCTCATCGGACCACAGGACATGGTTCCAGAAATCCATGCCTTAGTATGCTTGTTTGCAGCAAACAGTTTGCAGGCTTTCTTATGCATCATCTTTAGAAGAGGCTTCTTTTTGGGATGACAGCCCTACAGACCAATTTGATGCAGCATGTGGTATATGGGCTGAGCACTGACAGGCTAACCCCACCACCCTTTCAACCTCTACAACAATGCTGGCAGCACTCATATATCTATTTCCGATCACCAACCTTTGGATATGATGTTGAGCACGGGCACTCAATTTCTTTGGTCGATTATGACGAGGCCTGTTCTGAGTGGAACCTGTCCTGTTAAACTTCTGTATGGTCTTGGCCACCATGCTGCAGCTCAGTTTCAGGGTCTTGGCAATCTCCTTATTGCCTAGGCCATCTTTATGTAGAGCAACAATTCGTTTTTTCAGATCCTCAGAGAGTTCATTGCCATGAGATGCAATGTTGAATTTACAATGACCAGTATGAGAGAGTGAGAGTGATAACACCAACAAATTTAACATACCTGCTCCCTCTTTACACCTGAGACCTTGTACCACTAATGAGTCACATGACACCAGGGAGGGAAAATGGCTACTTGGGCCCTATTTGGACATTATCACTTAGGGATGTACTCACTTTTGTTCCCAGCAGTTTAGACATTAATGGCCATGTATTGTGTTATTTTGGGGGGACAGCACATTTACACTGTTATATAAGCTGTATACTCACTACTTTACATTGTGGCTAAGTGTCATTTCTTCAGTGTTGTTACATGAAAAAGATAAATATTTACAAAATGTGAGGTGTACTCACTTCTGTGATATACTGTATATAAAATAAATCATTATTTGGTATTTGAATGACAAAAATGTAAACATTTTAGGGTCTGAGCTGTTTTTCTATACACAGAATCCTAATATATCAAGAGGTTTTTTTAAAAAAATGAATAAATAGGCTAGAACGTTCTTCACACATAACATACTTTATATCATGTTGATTTAAAAATGCAGCAGCAACAGCAAATAGATTGGGGTCAAAGAAGAAAATGTGACTTTAAAACCCACAAAGAAAAAATTGAAATTACATTTACTTGATGTGTGAAAAACAACAGCCAAGATATTATATATGTGGAAGAACATGTAACACAGTGTTCCAATCGAGAATAAAATGAATAATGAATTTAAAAAACACTTTTGAAGTAAACAAACTATAAAGGCATATATCATATTAACAAGCACTCACTGTAAGGATGGTAGTCCTCTGTTGTGTAGATCTGAGTCCCATTTCTGTACAGCTTGTAAGCAAGCCCATTTGAATTGGAAGAATCAGGTGGATTCCAAGTGACTCTGATAGCTGAAGAATTTAAAATCTGCACTTTGGGGGGAGACTGCTGGGAAGGAGCTAGATTAAAATGAAGATTGAAAGAGGATAATTGCCACCATTTGATAAACTAACATGCTAAGGGGAAAGATTCTTACCAAGCCTCCAAATCTATACTAAGAAAGCCTACCATTTGTAGGTGGTGATGGAGGCAGGGTCAGGGAGACAGGTGATGATTTCACACCTGCAGCTTCACGCACATGCACACACACTCACCCACCACTTCCTTATCCAGTTTCAAAAGGGTTGAGGCCTGAGGCCCAGGGACTGGGGGTTGGGGACCTCTGACTTAGCATATATTGGAAATTATAAATACAGAACAAATGCCATTCAAATGGTACTATTCACTGGATGCAACCTGAGAATATTTAGGTACTATTTTATCTCCCACACTAACATAATGCATGTAGGTTGAATTCAGTTTTCTTCAAAGGAACCTCTGCATATTGTCCAATGCATCATTTGATCTGGAAAACTACCATAGATCCCAAGGTTATTGAAATGATCTAGAAGAAGTGCTTTATAATATGTGGAAGGGATCCAGGACAACACCCTGTGGGGTGCCCCAGGGTTCGGTTCTCTCGCCTTCCCTATTTAATATCTACATGAAACCGCTGGGTGAGATCAACCGATGGCATGGGGTAGGGTATCATCAGTACACTGATGACACCCAATTATATATTTCTGCCTTGGGCCAAACCAGTAATGCTGTCGAGGTGATGCCCCGGAGCCTGGAGGCTGTGAGGATCTGGATAGGGACCAATAGGCTCAGACTTAACCCTGACAAGACTGAGTGGCTTTGGATGTTGTCTCCACGTGGTCCAGTTGATTTTCCATCGATAACACTGGGGGGGGGGGAATTGACCCCTTCAGAATGGGTATGCAACCTGGGAGTTCTCTTGGACCCACAGCTGCACTTGGAACATCATTTGATAGCTGTGGCCAGGGGAACCTATGCACAGGTTCACCTGCTGCACCAGTTGCGCCCCTTCCTGGACCAGGAGGCTCTCCTAACAGTCACTCATGCCCTTGTCATCTCTTGGCTGGATTACTGTAACACGCTCTACATGGGGCTACCCTTGAAAAGCACTTGGAGGCTTCAACTGGTCCAGAATGCAGCTGCGCAATTGATTAAGGGGGTACCCTGGTGCAACTACATAAAACCACTCCTCCACAAGCTGCACTGGTTCCCAATAGTCTTCCTGGTGCAATTTAAGGTGCTAGTGACAACTTTTAAAGCCCTTCATGGCTTAGGAGCGGGGTACCTTTGAGACTGCCTTCTTCCACCTGCCTTCCAGTGCCCCTTGAGATCTCACAGAGTCTGCCTCCTACAGGTTCCATCAGCTAAACAATGTTGGCTGGTGGGCCCGCAAACAAAGGCCTTCTCTGAGGCAGCACTGGCCCCATGGAATCAGCTCCCCGTTGAGATCTGGACTGTCCCAAATCTACTGGCCTTCTGCTGGGCACTGAAGACCTAGCTCTGCCAGCATGCCTGGAATTAATGGACTCCCTTGCATGAATGGTTGCACGCTTGTATGTATGATTGTGTTTTTAGTATTTTTAATATTGTGTAGATTTTATTGTTAGTTTTTTATATGATGTTTATTGTATTTTTAAATATGCTGTTAGCCACCTTGTGTTCCCCTTGATTGGGGAAGGGACACAGGGTATAAATTTAATAAATACAAATACAATACAAATACACATCACAGCCAACCTGCCATGGCCAACTCACCACAGCCAATTTGTCATGGCCAGCTTGTTCCAGGCCAACTTGCCACAACCAACTCACCACACAATAACTTGCCACAGAACAATTCAATGCTGTATTTATTGTTTCATTCAGGTACTTATCATGTTTTCATTGAAATTATTGCAAGTCTTGTATTTCTGAATTGACTTTCTTTTTTTATTATTATTGGCCATGGTTCCATCAAAATTAATTTAACTTTTGTATTTGTTGAATTGTCCTGTGTTGAGTTGTTCCAAGGCATGTTGGCCACAGTGAGTTGACCGCAGTGAGTTGGCCATGAAGAGTTGTCCCATTCCATGTGGTAGTGTATATGAAGCTCCTCCCTTCAAACCATGGTTGAAATGTAGAACATTGGACATTTGCTGAAGCAACCACATGAGCCTGATAACAATGCTACTTTTTCAATGACTTGAAGAGAGGGATTTCATAAGTTGTTCTGCATATTCCTAAAATAATAACTTATTAGTCAATTAACCATATTAGGACACAACAAATGCACCAGCTAACAAAAGGATAAAAAACTGATAAGTACACCGAAGTACAGAACAAATTATATCAAATGAATTCATGTACGTATACATGTGGCTTTGATCTGTTCTATGTACTATAACAAGTTCTTATCTGAAAAGCTTTAACTATAAACTTGACAGTTCTGATCTCTACATATTTAGTACCCTGAAAGAGCTACAATAATTTATTGTTGAAGTACCAAGTTTGTTTTGTCTATATAATTGCAGCATATACAGTGGAATATGGTTCGCGAATGCTTCCATTTGTAACCAAATCAGTCCACAGCCTAAAAATCCACCTGATTTTTGAATTGGTTCATGAATGGTGTGGAAATATTCCTTTTTGCACTGTTTTCCTTTCCACACATGTGCAGAATTGTCTGTGCATGCTCAGTGAGTGTCGCTTCAGAACGCAACCAAATCAATTCACGACTGCAGTCCAGGAACAGATTGCGGTCACGAACCAAGGTTCCACTGTAATTGTCCTTTAAATAAGACATATACAAGACCTTCTATATATGAAGCTCAACAGATGCACTTTCACCATACAGCACATAGTGAAATTATCCATACTTTATCATGGAGTCCAGCAACTCAAATCTTGCTCTGAGGACTATTTTTGTCAGTTATTTTTCTATTTGGAACACCATTTTATCCTGGCTATTTAAAATATCTAGAACTTGCAAGCAGCAATACAACAGTTTGGGCACTAATACCTCAAAGCCTCAAAGTGTTTGAAGAGTTCCTTGGCGTTGTATTGGTAGTTACCAACAATAGATACTAATTGTGCTTTATGGTCTGATATTAGAAAGTAAACCTCATACTCAGGGACAAAATAACTATTGCCTTTCTTTAGCATTACCATAGCATTGGTTTATACATGAACAAAATGTATCATGTTTCAAAATAACTTCATTGGCTTTGCCTTCAAAGCTGACATCCACATAAGTCAGCATACCATCAAATAGATAAATCAATTTCACCCAAAACAAGGGTTCTATACTTTTCTTACAGTGATCCATAAGGTTGATCCTCCTTTAACTGTTAAGTATGAAAAGACTATTCCCAAAATAACAGGTATAACATAGGCTCAGAATTGACCAGTTACCAAGAGCTAGGATGTTCTAGCATAATTTTATTGTTTAATTAAAATCACTTTCTTTTTCTTATTAACATAGGGGGCTTTACCAAGTACTAATCAACTCCAGCACACTTAAGAAAATAAAGCCTTGCGGCTATGGTTGTCTTTATAAAAGAGACTTTTCAGTCTTTTCTTCCTGGCATCAATAGTTAAAATTTAAATTTATATTCCTATTTGAGATTACTAGTCTACTTTTACATTTTGAAATTCTTTATACAGTTTGAAACATAATTATTAGCAAGTTTTTTGTTATCATTATGAGTAGTAGTATTACTATTCTATCCCTTAAGCTTATATAGAAGAATCATTTACTCTTCACTTCCATAATAATCAGTGTGAAACAAAGGCAATGACAGAAGGATGGCTTGGGATGGGGTGGCGTGGGGTGGCGTGGAACAGAACAGAACAGAACAGAAGAGAACAAAACAGAACAGAACAGAACAGAATAGAATAGCTTTATTTTGCTAGGTAAGGTTAGACACACAACTTGGCACAGAAACACTCTGTGAACCTGTATATTATAGAAATGAACTACACTTCTATTTGTTCTACCTTAGTACAAATTTAAGAATTTCCTCCTTGGCATCTTAGCTACCACTGTTAACTTATACAGGCTCCTTCTTTGGGATGTAAATCTATACATAAAAGATAATTTGTTTACCTTAGTAGTGGATAGGGACATTGGAGAGAGAGAGTGAATAAAGAATAAATCTCTTTATTCTGGGTTTCTTGAAGGTGACCATCATTAGCAGTGAGAGCAGCACAGCATCTTCCTTCCTTCCTTCCTTCCTTCCTTCCTTCCTTCCTTCCTTCCTTCCTTCCTTCCTTCCTTCCTTCCTT
>JANHGC010000611.1:535575-547599 GCA_027560395.1 Boaedon fuliginosus | reverse complement strand
CTAGATCTTCCTATGTTGCACTAAACCATATTACTCATATATAAATAAATAAATAAATAAATAAATAAATAAATAAATAAATAAATAAATATATAGTGTAGTTTGTGTGTGTGTGTGTGTGTACAAACACACAAACTACACTTTAATTTTGAAGAAAAAAAGAGAAAAAGAAGAGGACCACCAAACAGTGTAATATGCCTCTATCAGTTTTCTTTTGAAAGTTAGTTTAAGCTGCGTTGAAAACTATGCATTTTTTAAAAAAAATCTTGAAGAAATGTACAGTCTATAAATTTAGAGGTGAAGGGAATAAATTGAGAAGTGCTTATCCTCTTTTAAAAATGATGGTTTAAATTCTGAATTCTTTATTTAAAAAATAAAATGAAATGAAATTGTAATTGTTCAGTTGTTTGTATCACATGACAAATTAAATAAACCAGGAGTTCTCTGTTTTAACAAACATCTTCTTTCTTTCAGAAAGCCACATGGGTACACAAATGTATACTTAGAATATTGTATTTTGAGAAAACAAATCCCCAAACAGTGGGAAACATATTAGATATGGACAAAAAGTGGAGAACTCCAATAGAAGGCAAGTTCTTTCAGCAGTGATGAATGGCTCACCTAAGGCATATCATTTAATTTCAATAAGGAAAATAAAAAAGAGCACTATTGCTGCAAATTTTAAAAATAACTGTATTATTAACAAGAATTATGACTCATTTTGAACTATTAAAATTGGTCTACATGGATTCATATCGTATCAGTTTTAAAAATATGCACCGTGCTTATTTGAATATGCCATACATATTCCTGACAGGTAATCTATTGCTAACGATACTAGGAAAGGCCTACAGGGCATCCCATTCAATGTTAACAAGTACAGGGGAGTTAACACGCTTGGCATTTAATTCACATTCTTCTCCCTTTTTTATTCTAGATAAATCACCTACTTTAATAAAATTATTGGTGCTAATGCATTTTAGTAGTGATAGGATCATTAGTAAGATTTAACAGTTGTGCTAACTTGAATAGGGCCTACTCTATAACACTGTAGTGCTTAGTTACATTTTCTGTTATGAAGCTTGTTTAAACTGATACAGTGACAATAGCCTCTAAGGTTACTTGTACTGTAGAACCAGCATTTTTGTTTAAGTATTCATATGTTTATTTAAAATAAATACATAAATAAATCTTTCATGTAGAATCTTTTGTTCATTAGTTAAAAAAGAGCAATGGTGGGTACATTAGATTGCTTACATATTTACTTACTAAATATAGAAGTTAATGTCCTACTTTATGGGAGAAAATGCTTTATATACTGCTTTCCCAAACAAATGGGGAAATATAAATTTGATATAGAATAAATAAGCAATACAATGGGCAAATACTTAAGTAAGAACTTTTCATGTTGGTACTCCAGTGACAGAAATGTCTTGTCCAAACATTAGGTAAACATGTTCCACAAAGTCTTTTATATAGGTATGTGCATATATCTTTATGCATCTGTTATACAGTTAACACATTAGAGTAATATATTAAGTACCATTTTATCCTTATTAATTTTCAATATGATTTGTAAGTTTTATGCATTCTATATGTTTTGACCTTGTTCTAGATTATTAGCTCCAAGAATAGATACCCAATGCATCTCAAATGCCTTTGTCAGAGTCTACCTCCACCCATGTACAATTTTGTTCAGTTTGTTCAGTGCTAAATATAGAAATGATATATATATGATCCTCCATATAAAATTTAAAAGTAAAACAGAACCTCCCAATATTTATTATAATTTCCTAACCAAATTATAGGCATATTAAGTTCTTGTTTTTTTCCCAGTATTAGAAAATCATCTGTTTATGCAGAATGGTGAAAACTTAAGCTTGATGTCTTTAATTTGTATTATTTTAAAAAACATTTCCCAATTAGAAAAGCATCTTAAATATAAAATAGGAAAAAGATATATGAGAACACCTTAAAGATAATGTATCTTATACAACCCTTAGGGTTTCAGCGAATTTGTGGTAACTTTAACTTTTGTTTTCAAAATTCAAATGGTTAATAACAAATATATAAAATAGTTTTACAGGAACATGAATGTTTAAATTCTTCTTCAATTTAAAATAAAATCTTAAATATATATATTTTTCCTCTCTTTTTAATGGCTTTTCAAAAATTATACATAATTGAGATTATTAAATCTGAGTAGCTAAATGATTGAAATTGTAATATCTAATAATTTTGCTTAGAAATTAGGGGTTTATAGGAAGATTTTTTTTCTCCCAAACATAAAGTTATGTTAAGATTTATGTATACTGTATATACATACATGCATACATGCATGCATATTTTTATTTGTTTGTTTGTTTGTTTGATTGATTGATTGATTGATTTTATACCCTGCCTCTCTTCCCCGGTCAAGAAGAACTCGAAGCGGCTAACAACAATAATAAAATACAATAAAATACAATATATCAAAATTTCTAACACATTCACCCAACAGCCAAACTTTTCCGGGGGGGGGGCATCAATTCCAGGCCCACCGACAAAGCCAGGTCTTAGTGGCTCTGCGGAAGGTCAACAAGGTAGGGATGGTTCTAATATTGACAGTTAGTTGGTTCCAAAGGGCCGGCACCACCACAGAGAAGCTCCCCTTAGCTCGGGGACCCACCAGCCGACATTGTTTAGCCGACGGGACCCGTAACAGGCCAACTCTGTGGGATCTTACTGAGTGCTGGGCGACATGTGGTGGCAGAAGGCAGTTTCGAAGCCATGTAGGGCTTTATAAGTTATTACTAGCACCTTGAATTGCACCTGGAAGACCACTGGGAGCCAGTGCAGCTGACGGAGGACAGGTGTTATATGGGTGAATTGAGGCAAACCTTTAATCACTCGTGCGGTTGCATTCTGGACCAGCTGAAGTCTCCAAGTGCTTTTCAAGGGCAGCCCCATGTAGAGCACATTGCAGTAATCCAAACGAGAGGTGACGAGGGCATGAATGACCGTAAGAAGATATACACAATTTCATGGAGTCGTCATAAGTTTCCTTTGTTCAATGCTGTCATAATCTTTAAGAGATGCTGAATGAAGGGTTATAACTTAAGAAGTATCTGTACAAACCAATCATTCCCCTAACATAAACATTTTGAAATTTTGCAAGCTTTATTCCCTTCAAAGAGGGACTTTGGTTTGTAAATCTAATTCAGATAGTCCCATAAATTATCATATTTTAATAAAATTTTAATAAAACTTTAATAAAATCAAAATGTAAAACTAAGATAATTAAATATAGGAGGTGTCACATTTCCATTTGATAACCATTTTTCAGTCACCCACCTACCCAACCACACCCCACCCTCACTCTCTCCCCCTTCTCTCTCTGTCCCCTTCCCTCTCTGTTTCAAAGCCAAAGAGCAAGCACTATCCAAAGATGTCTCTGTGGTCATGTGGCCGGCATGACTATACACCAAACAGATTGCTGTTACCTTCCCACCAGAGGTGCTCCCTATTTTTCTACTTGCATTTTTATATGCTTTCGAACTGCTAGGTTGGCAGAAGCTGGGACAAGTAATGGGAGCTCATTCCGTTACGTGGCACTAGGGATTCGAACCGCCAAACTGCTGACCTTTCTGATCGACAACCTCAGTGTCTTACCCACTGAGCCACCCCTTTTAGGTATCTATAGTGTCATGCAATATGTTAAGCTGGTCTGAACTCTAAAAAAACCATATACACATCTGAAATGGCTAAGAACTTTTGAGTTTGTTGGGAAAGAGGAATACAGAGTCATGTTCTGTTTATTTCTTTTAACACCCGATAAGCCATTTGTTGGCAGCTTGAAAATATTCATGTAGGATAAACATCAAGTCTACGCCACCGTGTGGTGTGAGTTTTCAGCTTAATTAAGTTTAATGAAGGAACATGGTGCTCACGAGGTTAGAACACTGGGCTGGCGATTGGCAGGCTCACATTCAAGACCCATTGCTGCTGCAGAGTGGGATGAGCTCCTGTCACATGCTCCAGCTCCTACCAACCCAGTGGTTCAAAAACAGTGACCATAAGTAGATAAATGAGTACCTACCACTTCAATGGGCAAATTCACGGAGACATGAAAGGAGCCCCCAGTTGGGTGTCCCCTGGGCAATGAAGTTGTCATCAGCAAATCCTTTCCTCACAGAAGCACTTTGGTGCTTCTGGCACTGAAGTATTAAAGGGGTTAACAAGCTCAAGCAGAAAAGGATATCCATTATTATCTACTAGTTCCAAAGGAATTTGAAGCCTCCATAACTAGGGGGCAATCTACTACTAGATTGCAATTGAGAAATGATAGGGAAGAGGTGCTGCCTTCATATTTTGTGTGTAGGTATCTGATTGATTGTAGTGAAACTGGACTGGATGGACCCTTGCTCTGCTCTAGCAGGACTTCTCTTAGTTTCTCTAGGTTGACGAGATTTCTTTTGCTCTTCCAGTGACAGGCCGAGCCAGTGAGGAAATGGTTGCTGACTGTGGCTGAATCCACAGCTGCCAGAATATGCAGCCCAGGGGCCTTCCTGGCAGTGCAAAGGCAGCGGACTGCGCCAAGGAGCTGATCACCACGTTGTGCACGGGGGTTGTGGCCGGGAGGCATGGTGACAACTTTCAAGATTGCCGTGCTGGGTGCTCAAGGGGTCGGGAAGAGTGCCATTGTCCGCCAGTTCCTGTACAACGAGTTCAGCGAGGTCTGTGTCCCCACCAAGGCCCGCCGTGTCTACCTACCTGCCGTGGTCATGAATGGCCATGTTCACGACCTACAGATCATGGACTTCCCGCCCATCGCCTCTTTCCCTGTAAATACCCTGCAGGTAGGTGTACATCCCACCTGTCAGACTTCAAAAAGGATACTCTCACTGCCAGCTATAGGTTACTCTGAATGAGGTGGGCAGTGTCAGCATCCGAGGTCTTCCAGGTGGCTGCTCCTGTAAGTGGAGAATTCAGAAGAAGACTACGCCCAGTCTTCCGGAAGTAGATTGAAAGATCCGTGGCGATACTCTGCATTTCCATGGAGAAAATATTAGAGTGAGTAGTTCACGGGACATACATGCTGCCGGGGGAGGAAAAGTCTCCATCGACTCTTACACCCCCTCCTAGAACATATCCTTGGCTATGTATGCTAAGCAAATAAATAGAGCTGCATAAAAACATGCTTAGCAGATTGAGTTCTAAGACAGTTTAGTCAGTTTAGAGTCCTTGGTCTCAAGAGAACATTTCTACTCTTTGTCCAGTGACAACATTCATGTGTAGAGCAGGCTAGTTTTCTGTCTTTGCATTAATTATTTGGCTTTTCTTTGGGCTTGTTTAATCAGAATATTAAGACTGATAAACTCAAGCTGAAGTGGATAATCAGTTAGCTTTTCACAACCGATTGAGTGCAGTTACTTTAACCCTGCACAACCCTTTCTGCTGTGCTTGTTCTGGGTTAATTCTAACATCTAAATCTGATGTCTGGGTCATAGACTCTTTTGTAATTTTTCACAATGCACTAATCCCTCTAATGGTCCAGTTTAGTATTTTGTGAAGACCAGGCCACTGAGTAATATCCATTGGTGCAAATAATTTCCTTTGTCTCTTTTCATGAGAAAGAAATCTCTACAGCAGGAAAAACTCCAGCAAAAAAACTCCCCAATCCTTTTCACTGTAAAAACTGGGGAATAACTCAAGATATTCTAAACACTAAACAGATGTTTGAACACTCAGGTGCCATCTGTTTGTCTGTCTAGTAGTGGCCTCCAGAAGTTATCACACCTGCAATTTCAATAGCAATCTTAGTTGATCCACTATTAAAATGATCCAAATTTAGCAAATTGTGTGAATGTTGGTGACATGGTTAAGAATGTTATCTGAACAATAGCCATTTAATAAATCCTTATAAAAAGAGACATTTCTGAGAGGATCTGTCTAGGTTTGTTGCTAAAAGTTGACAAACTTGATAGCACATAATCCATCAGGTGATAGCTGTGTAATAAAGGCCATTGTAGTCATTCTCTAAATCCAGGAGGGTGGAGAGAAGCATTGAGTTCACAATTAAACATGGATTTCAGTGAGAGTCATCCAAATCCAAAACCAATGTTCTTAGGTATCACTGTCCAGCCTGGTCCATTTATCTGGCTTTGGTAACAGAGTATCCAGTTTACTGTTTTTTAGGTGGCATGTTTTGCTTTACATCAAAGATAGAGCATCTGTGGCTCTTCACATGATCCTGATTTATATTCACAGCATTTACTATTGATCGAGCTGGCTAAAGGTCCTGGGAATTGTATCTGAGCAACATTCTTTCAATCAGCCATACTTTGTGGGGATCTTGGTGCTCTCTGAGCTTGATAGTTTTCTTGCAGTTGTTTCATTACCACACTAGGTAACATCATCAGTTAGCCTAGTTACCTTGTACTAATGATGTTACCTAGTTGGGCAATGAATCGCCTGCAAGAAAAACACCAAGCTCAGAGGACCAAAGATCCCACAGTTCAACCCTGAGCTATACATTTTCTCTTCTGTCAGCCATACTACAGACAAACGTGAAGGACTTTTAATGAATTCGATAGGAAATATTAGGTTAATCATTTCTCAAGAAAAACTGTCTATAGTCTTTTATATGGCAGATGGACGAGCAGCAGCAAAATGGATGGACTAAGTCACAATGTCTACAAATGCACAGTTGGAAAATCTGCAAAGCCAGGTTAGGGACAGATCGTCATGGAGAAAATCTACGTGGTTGCTTGGAGTCAAAAGCGATTTGATGGCATGTAATCAAATAATATATATTTTTTGTAAAACATTTTATTGGTTTTTCAAAATTTAAAAACATATGCAACATATATTTCATCCATTCTGGTGTTTCCGGGGTTATACACTCTTAATTCATTTTATATTCGTTGTATATTCATTTTATCAGTTAATATTTAAAAAAACAATCTTTAAAGAAGGTCTATGAAAAAAGAAAGAAAAAAATAGAAAAAGGAAAATGCAAAAGGAAGAGGGGAAGAGAAAAAAAGAAAAAGAAAAGGAATATGGCTAAAAATATATATCATTACCCCACCCCTTTTACCCCTTCTAACTAGTTAATTTCCCCTTCATCATTAAAAATACTAATTGGTTTCACATTTCTAACTAAGTAACATATAAAATATCCTTGCAATCTAACAATTTATTAAAACTTTAAAATCTGTTTCATCTATCTAAAGTTACCGATAATTTAAAGTTTAAATTATCAAATAATAATTTAATCAATAACATCAACATCGATCATTTTCATTCAATCCTTTGCAGGATATAAACAGATCCCTACAATAAACTGTAGTGAGCATCTTTGTGAGTTATAGTTAGTATAGTATAGTATAGTATAACTTTGTGAGTTATAGTCTACTTAGCAGAATGCTATGCATGTTTATTCAGTAGTTTCAATGACTCTTGCTCTTTGAAAAAGTGCATGCAGCACTGTAGGTTAAAATAAAGGTCTTTTCATACATTCTTAGTATAATCTATAGTGTTGTGTACAGCAAGCTGAACAAGTCCAGCAGCAGCTTCATTATCATAAAACACTAAGTTTGATTAACCTAACTTTTTATTCTTTTATTGTGGCTTTGCATGATAAGGGCACTGGATTATTCATTGTATTGTGCACATTGAACAGACTGAGCACCTTACATGAGGCCACAAGGAACAATGGATTTCCCATTGCATTTTAACATTTATTCTACTTGCTCGGAGATGTGGAATGCTCTTGAAGGGTCCACAGTGCAATACAAATTATTATTATTGTGGTGGTGGTTATTTAATGGCAAATGTTTTTAAGTTTTAGTCTCATAGTCTAGCAGTTGCCTGCCTTTATAATTTTAAGAAGATGCACCTGTTTTCTTGCTCTGCCATCACCCCTCATTAAATGCTGTCCCACTTTTTTTAGGAGAACCTTGTTCCCTTTGTGCTTGTCATTAATCAAACCACAATAATTAGAAATACAACAGATGGAGATATCTCAGCATGGCTATACAGCAGTAGGTGAAAATGCAGATGTGGAAAGCCTTGCTCTCATGCAATTTTAAAAGGTGGAAAAAGCAGCCTCAGAAGAAACAGGGACAGAGTTTACCTTGACATTAATTTATTTTGTCTTCCTTATTAAAATGAAATGTATAGTTCGTATATATAAACACATTCGAGAGGGAAGCTTGTGGGCATGTTTCAAAAATCTCAGAAGCTTGTGCTATGACATGCAAAGAGGAAGAACGAGTGGGGTTTTTTTGGTTGAGAATAATTTTTTATATAGCTCCTTGCATCTTGATTTAGCTGACTAACAAATGTTTGCCAAGTTGCATGAAATTGTTAACTGGTTAATTCAGTTTAAAATGCAAATTTTAGAAACTCCCCTCCATACCCCTGGCTTTTTTAGCTGTCATTGCTCTCTGTCTCCAAATCTTTGTCATCCTTTGTTAGTGCAATCAGTAATCATGAGGACTGTCACTTATCAGATACTTAACGAAACTTAATTAAATTAAATCTAAATTCACTTGCAGGAAAAATAATGTTGAATAAATGCTTCCTTTCTTTCAAGATTATACCTGCACTCCAAATTACATCCATCATCTTCTGCTTTATAAATGCAGGCAGTCCTTGACTTATGAAGTTACAACGGACTTCAAAAGGCCATAAAAGGGGTTTACAACCTGGATTCGAAGTTCCAAAGTCTGCAGCCTTTCCCAGTCACGTGGCATTTTGTGGGTTTGGCATTTTTCCTGTATTTATGGCTGTTTGTGGTGTCCTGCAGTCATGTGACCAAAATTTATGATATTTTTGCTGGAAAATGCCATTTACTTTCACTGTATGGCAAAAATACCACCACCACCTCCTTGGCAGCACACAGGTCTTGAACACAAGTTTGCTAACCTCCAACCCAGCATCCTAACCCTGTGAGCCACCGTGCTTCTTCCTTAAATTATTCCATTTCAAAGTGGTAAGGACAGTGCCATTCCATAGCCTTATGAGTGGGCTGAATAAAGGCTATGCAAAGTAGGGGGGGGGATATTTTTCAGCCCTGTTTCCTGGAGGAAAGCATCCCAATTACGTGGAAGAGCCTTAGGTTTTTGTTCCCTCGTTCCTTAAGCTTTCCTTGGGTTTCTTCCACATTTCCTCATCCCCCCCCTCCAAATATTCCACAAAGTTTAAGTAGTCCCATCCCACCAAAAAGGAATCACAAACATCCCAACTCTTGTTTTCTCCAGTAAGCTAGATTTTATCTGGGGTTGGAAGAACGCCTACCATGGCTGATTTAAGTATTGTCTTGGTTAGATTTGTACATCTTCCCTCTCACAGATGGGCAACACATTAGGGGAGCCTATAAATCAAGCAAATAACTAAGCAACAGAAGAGCACCATCATAATGCTCAGTCAGATATATAGGCTCAATCATATTTGGCTATTAGACCAACATTGTTATTAATCATTTTTCTAGTGTCCATCAGTGTTCTCACTCTGTGGTAGAGAACGGGATGAGCCAAGAGTACGTTCCTCCCATAACTATCCCATGGGATGGTATTATTCATGTCTCACTGCATTTGTTTTAGCAGCACAAACCTGGTCATTATGAAGCTCATTATGAGATTATTATTTAATTGAATTTGACTCCCTCTGACTCCTAATGACTCTACAGCACTAAGGCATGGAGGGTAAAGGAGCTGGAAAGCAGGCATTGCTACCAGTAGAAAAATATAGATTTTTTTCATATCCAATTTCATCGCTTTCAAAAGTGATATTTTGCCATATGTTCTGATCCATAAAAATGAATTAGTACAGGTGCATATTAGCAGGAACAGCATGAAATAATTGGGGGATGGTGCCAATCTACTCTGGCACTAAAGCTGCAGTGCACATAGGGCAGAGACATTTTCTTAAGACATTTTCTTTCTTTTGTTCAATTTGCTGAATCATAATTCATAGGAATTGAACACCGAATAAGAGTTGGAAGACACCACAAAGGTAATCTAGTCCAACCTCTTCCTTGGTAAAGGATACATTGGAGCATCTCTGATAGCCCCTGTTTGAAGACCTCTAGGGAGAAGAAACCACCATTTCAGGTGGCAGACTGTCCTATTAGCTTTTCGCTTATACACTCAGAAGGTCTGTGGAGATTCTCAGTCATCCAGGTCATGGTTGTAGGGTTAGAGTTAGGGTTAGGGTTAGGGTTAGGGGAGTAGGAATTGATTTCCAGAGAAAAAATGCAGACTACAGGAACCAGGAGGACTACTCAGGTGACCCTGAGGACACAGATAAACCTCCAAGGGCTTCAACGACCCTCCAAAAGGATGCAAAATGACCAGCTGCCTGCAAGGAATATAAATCCTTCCATTCCCCACTGTCCTGTCAGAGCTGAAGAAGCTTCTTGGATGAGAAGCGAAACGTCTTCAAAAGAAAAAAGAAGAAAGTCCAGTTGTCTCCTGAAAAAGCACTTTTGGGATATCCAGTCAGAGGTTCTTCTGATGTCCTTTTTGAATGTCTTTGCTTGTAGATCCAAGTTCTGGTCCTCTGACAAGAGAAGTCAATCTTGTCCCTCTCCTGGATGGCAGCCCTTCTAATATTTGAAGATTGCTCTCGTGTCTCTCCTGAGTTTGCCTTTTCTGAAGACCAAACATAGCCAGATCTTTCAACTGTTCCGCCATTCAGTGCACACGGGAGAAAAAGAATAATTAACTATGATGTCTTCTACTAACAGTAGCGATAATGGTTAGATAATGACTTGTCAGATGGCTTTAAAAGTTGATTAGATAAAATTCACGTGAGGTGGTTAGACTGCCCTTAGGAGGTTTCCATGCAGTCAGGATGATCTATAAGAAAACACTGTGCTGTATGAATTCGCAAGGTTAATAAGCATTACAACTAATTTGTTAAAAAATGAATAAACTAAACCGTTACGGCTTAACCAATAACCTGACTAAGTGAGGGAGCAAATCCTATGGTATATTATCACTTGAGGCAAAAATAGCCCTTTATCAAGCCAACACATACACAGTAATCATAATTGTCAAGGTCAGTTATGCTTAGTTCAGAACCTAGGATATAAAAACCATATGTGTGCATGTTTCTCCTTAGCTATATGTTATTATCATAATAATAATGTGGAAATGTTTCACAAAAATGTGAAAATCCAGCTACCAATTTTTTAGCTGGTGTTGGCCTTCATTTGCATCAAATGATTCCCAAGACCCTAAGAAGTCCAAATGTATCAGTGTAGTATATATGTGGTCTTTTATAATTGACAGGTAGAAATTTTGTCGATGCGTAGATATTCTAAGTGCTGTTCAGGATCTTTTCGTATAGCACTCAGTATGCCAATAACCACTGAGACCACTACTGCCAGCTATTGTGGTTGGTTTTTATTATTCGTCTTCCAGATATTTAGACTGGATTTAGAATTTTTATCCATCTATCCAGTTTTTTCCAAGGGAACTAGATAAGGTTCTTTATTTATTTTATTTTATTTATTTGGATTTATACCCCGCCTCATTTCCCCCGTCAAGGGGAACTCGAGGCAACTTACAACAATAAAAATATACAATATAACAAGATAAAAAATCCATCTACATTCACATTCACACACAGTTGTATTCATTATACCTTTTCTAAAGCACAATGAATCTGCAAAAATTTTTTAGTGTACATTTAACAACAAAAAAACTTTTACTGTATTTTTTTGAAGTCTCACATTTCGTCTGAAAAGACACCCTACTGCATGTTTCACCTGAAAGGGACTTGCATGGGTTTTTCTTACTACCAAAATATGAAGTAAATAAGGCAGAAAAGTACCAGGAACACCAGGATTACAGAATACATTTATAGAAGTTTAGGCTTAGTTGATTAGAATGTGTTTTCAAGTTGGGAAACCATTTAAGCTGCTAAATAAATAAATGAAAGACTTATAAAAGATTTGTAAATAAATAAATAAATAAATAAATAAATACATACATACATACATACATACATACATACATACATACATACATACAT
>JANHGC010000611.1:513108-523446 GCA_027560395.1 Boaedon fuliginosus | reverse complement strand
ATAGTGAATATTTTAAGATGTGGCAGGTGTTTTATAAATGGGTGGAAGATAGAATTGAAGTATTCAAATGAAAAGAGGAGAAAATTGATGAAGATAAGGAGTAGACTGGAAGATTATATTAATATATGATTATATTATTGTGTTAGAATTATAGAATAGTTTAAGAATAAATGAATAAAAGTATTTATATTGATCATTAAGAAATTTAAGATGTAAAACCCCATGTAACACGAAGTTTGATGCTGGATGATGTTTTTTTTAATATGTAAAACAAAATAAAATTTTATATATATAAAAAAGAACATATGCCATAAACTTTAAAAATGTTTTATATTACGAGACATTTTGAACATTTTTTTTTGTTTTTTGCTCTGAAGTTCTTTTCTTACTGCCTTTCTGGCAATATAATAGAACCTACTGCATTTAGAATTGCACTATTAAAGTGCTAACCTTTTTGCTTTGCTGTTTCTTGCAAAATCCTAAATTCATAAAGCATTGAATGAACAAACAAACAAATGAACGAACGAACGAATGAATGAATGAATGCAAAACTTTTAAATGGGAGAGGTATGTTGAGATGAGGGGAATCATCCAGTTTTATCTTTGTAGGTTACTTCCCAGCCATCAGTCTTCACACAAAATGCCCTTTAGCTTCCAGTATCTTCTAATCAACTTTTAACTTGGTGAGAGAGGAATTGGCTAGCACCAAGCTCTTTTTCCACTTTACCTGGGATAAGACTTGCTACATTGATCATTCTGAATTTAGAACATTTGCTCTGTGGTTATTTAAGATGATTGTCAGCAATAGCAATAGAACTTAAGACTTATATATCATTTCATAGTGCTTGACAGTCCTCTCAGTTTGCAGAGTGAGCATATTGCCCGCAACAATTTGGGGTCCTCATTTTGCAGACCTTGGAATGATGGAAGGCTGAGTCAACCTTAACGTTGTCAGAATCAAACTCCTGGCAGTGAGCAGTGATTTAGCCTGCAATATTGCGTTCTAACCACTGTTCCATCACAGCTCTTAACTGCTTATAATTAACTGTTAATTAACTATAATTAACTGTGTATCAAGTATTGCAAGAAGAAGAATCCCACCTTATGAAAGGATGAACCTCACTGAATGACTATACTGCTTTGAGGGAATACTTGTGCCAGAGATGGGTTCCTACCGGTTCGCTGGTTACCCACTTTATGGACGCGATTCCCGATCGGCTGTCAAATGCGGGCAGTGCGCGATTGACTTTAAAATCTTCATGGTATTCTGCAAACACTCTGATCCGATAGCTGTGTGGCACAGCTGTTGGATCAGAGTACTTGCAGACCACAAAATTTTTAAAGTCAATTGCGTGCCGCCTGCATTTGACAGCCGATCGGGAATCGCGTCCACAAAGCGGGTAACCAGCGAACTGGTAGGAACCCATCCCTGACTTGTGCTTATACTCTCTTGCACAAATCTATGTGAATTTTAGTATCTTTTAGAACAGGAGAACAATAAGACACATCCTTAACTGCTCTTCCTAGTCAAAGTCTTCTTTTCTCATAGAAAAAATTACTGTAAATAGGTTTGTACGGAAATTGACTGGTGCACATAAGATGTAATTACTTGGTAAATTCAAATTACTACCTGTGTAATTGTTGGTATCTCTAATAGAGCTCCTAATAAAGATCATTAACTAATGTTTGGCACTCATATCCAATTAACATTAATTTTCTTATAATTCTCACCCTTCAAACACCCCTGCCCTGTCCATACTATAAATATTTGCTTTTGATTAATGGTTTTGAATTCTGTTCTAACAAATGCTTCATTTTGCTTCAATTACAGTAATATTTGGTTAAGCAGTTGTACCTTTACTATTCAAAACAACTTAAATTTCTGCTCTCAGTGCTGAATGGGACAAGATATGTGTTCAAATGTCATGCCTGAAGTTGTACATTCAGATAAATATGTATGTTAAATAACACATAGTGTGTTAATTTCTGTCCACAAACCTTTTGGTGTCACAGTAATTGAGACCCATTAATTCATTTCCCCTGAAACACATTTTTCACCAAATATTAAAAAAAAGATAAACATTTTAATTACTGGAATGCAGGTTGCTTTTATAAAAACATAAAGGTTTTTCTTAAATTATATCCTTTTTAATCAAACAAACAAATTTCTTCTCTCTTCTGAGCCACTTGGGCAACAATACCAAAGATTGGTATTTTTAAAACTCCCATTTTGTGATCAGCATCTGGAAAGCTTTCTGCTGATTGTGGAACTCATTAATGCCATTATCTGAAGTGGCAAGAAGCTAAATGGAATTAAAATCCAATAAGCATCATTAATAATCTCAAAAGATTCTAAATCTAAATTTTGACAGTTGGGATTTGAGGTGAAGCACATATTGGAATAAAACTTACATTGTTGCCTTCTGTGTAGCTTTCCTGGGAGCAGAGACATTTGTAAGGACTATGACTTGTGTCACACTGATCAGCATGGCCAAAGCAATTACATCTGTAAAACAATAACGCTTTTGAGAAAAAAATGCAAAACTGACTAGGAATTCCAGAACTTGCAGTACCAATGTACCTGGAGGGTAACATGTTGGATAAGGTTGATATATAATTTGAAAGGGCACCTTCCAGTTATTGTTTTTACATTGTCATGAATGTAACTGTCTGCTTGTGTTAAAGATAACCATCTCAGAAAAGGCTCAATTAAGTGTAGAAACTATTCAATGTCTCTCTTGATTCAGCATTTATAAATGTCAAATATGTGCTACTTTCAAAGGGAGTAAATTGATATAACATCTTGCAGAGCAACTATTAAGTGATAAAATGCACATTATGTGATTTCATTATGTACTGTGTAGATGCAAAACCCTAATTATTAATTAGAGTTAACACCTGTTTTTTCAACATTAACCCTTCCATCTTTAATTCCATAACTTCTTAAACACATTATTTGCTTCAATTTAATTTCACAGTTTTTGACAAAATGTTCTCTTTTCAAGTTACATCTTCATGGAACAACACCTAGAAGTAATAATAATTTTAATTATAGCTCTGTATTTTCTATTGGTGCCAAATTCCAAATAAGGCATATGGCTGGTAATGATATATACAAATATAACTCAACTAACAGCACAAATGGCAATATATTTTATTTACTCACTGCAACAAATTGTAGTAGGGAAAAACCTGACAGGTAAAGGTAAATATAGGCTTTAATCATACAATGAAAAATCCTTAAAATAGATTAAATTATGTTTAATTGTGTATTTCAAGATAAATAGATAATTCAATCCTCGCTAATGTGAAACAAACAACAATGTGTAGTCTCCATCTGCATTGCTATCTGGATATATAAGTATATCGTGGAACAAGCCATCCAGTTTGAGTGAATGGGAAAAGCTATTGGGAAGGTCAATTATTATTGTTTACTTGCTAACTATATGTGGGCCTCTCATCCGCTGTTTGTGTTTATAATTGTACAGTCCTAATAAAATTGGTCATGCTTAAGTTCCAAAGAAATTAACTTATATTTAACGGATCTTTCAATTGGATTTCAGTAGGGTTTAAGAACATGGATTACTTGTTGAGACTATTCTTCTATTGTCAGTATCCCCCAAATCCCTGAAAACGTGCACATACACAGACATTTCATTTACAGAACAAATTCACTTATCCAAAAGATAGCATCTTAGCTTCTCCAAAATTCAAACAAAATAATTAAAAGAAATATTGTAGTGAAATTATAATGAATACTGTATTCAAATAATGATAGGTACAATTTGTTCCCTAAGGAAGTCTGGCTTACTGTATTTTCTCTAAATCATAGCACTTCTTTCACTGGAGACCAGCCATTACTTAATTTACATTTTATTTACAGGGTGCAATTATGGTTTCAACCAGCCTTGTGACTTACTGTATACAATAAGGCTGTCAGTCATAGATAATATAGCATTTTAGCATCTAAAATTTAAGTATTATTGATAAATAAAATAATATTAAAGATGGAAACTAGTCAGGCCATTTTAGATTTGAAATCAGTGCTGGGATGCTATATTATATAAGGCTGAAAAGTGCTTAAAATCTGAAAGTGAAAAAGATATTTCAGAGTTATCTGCAGTTCCTTATACAAACGTATGTTTTCCAGAGATATTGTGGCAATTGAGGGTGACATGTACTTACTCCCAGGAAAAGATGGGACTGCTTTCAAGATAGGTAGGGGCTATATTCATATCCCCAGTTGTTGCAGTTTTTTTTTACTTTGTGTCCAAAACACTGCACAGTCATAATACTACATTCTCACTTACATGTATATAATACCACGGTGATCTTTTATCCCAAAACTTAATTTTTAATAGGAACATCACACAACTTACCTTCCACTGATTGTAATTTCATCAATTCCATAGTATCTATGTCCAAAATTAACCCAGGGCCTAGTAGTGTGATACTGGCCAAATAGATGAATCTTAATTTTTGAGACTTTGACAAACTCTTGAAGTGATGGTGTATTATAGAAATCATTATATCCTGGCCGATGATTTGGTTCTGGAGTAAGAACACTGAAAGTAATATTTCCATGGGAATAAGGAGGATAGCTATTGAAACATAGGGAAAAAAAAGAATGTCCCAACATTATCAGGGTTTTAAGAAATTTATGATTGTTTAAATGTAACAAATTTTTAGTCACAAAAAAAAATGGAACCTGGTGTAATTTCCAAGCGCTAGAATGGAGGCATATTTATTTAAAATAACATGAATCCTTGTTTCAGATTACAAACTCTTCCAAGATAGAATTTAAAATACAATAACAAACAATAAATAATCAAAAGTAGTGAAAGTAAAACAGCTGGCTTTTTAAATACTAATTTTAAAAAGTTGAAATTCTGCCTTGAACGGTTTAAGCAAAGTCCACAGCAATGTGAGTCTTTAGAGTCTTGATAACTTACTTCTCCTAGCACATCCCAGAGCTAAGAAGCAACAAGTTCTATTCCCTTGTGTCTTCCAATCTGAGTAGCTTCGGAGAAAATCCTACTGCTGACCTTAGAGATCTTAGAGAACAGAAATGAGCCTTCAAATAAGTTTCCCTCAAATTGGTTAAAGGTTAAACATATTTTAAATGTAGCTTGGAAACATGGTACAGCTGGCACAACACAGGTATCCCATAAACCAACTGTTTCCCTCCCAGCAACTTCCAGATGGTTGCATTCTACACTAACCAAAATTTCTGAATAATCATTAATAGCAGGCCCGTAGTGTATTATTGTCATTTTCATTGGATGTCACTTGTGCTTACATAACTGGACCAACTCCTAATTACTCCAGATAGAATCATAACTGACTTACCAGCTTAAAAATTATGTGGACCCACTACTGCTCCTAGGTTTCTTGAATAAAGGACAAGTTTAGAATTCTCATACAAAGTATATGAGAAATGCAACCTCATATAATAATTATGTAAATCTTCATCCTGAACTGTTGGTTTTGCTATCCCAATATTAAACAATCTACCTTCCTATTATTATTATTATTATTATTATTATTATTATTATTATTATTATTATTATTATTATCTTTTAACTGAATTGTTCATGTGCATTCTGAAACTCCATTGCATTCAGGAGACCTAAGTGGAAGTGGAATTTCAGCTGCATCCTGATGGGACTTCATTCAAAACATATTATGGAGCTATAATTTTGTGATTCATAATAAAAATACAACTGACACTTAGTTAATCCACTAAGTGGATCTGGTTTATTATAATAGTTCTCCAAATACTTCGGGGAAAAACAGCAATTCTTTCCCTGACTTCTATTTTTTGCAGTAAAATCAACAACTCTAATCCATATCTAACAGCACATCTTTTTCCTTTGGCCTCACTGAACTGATCAAACTGCCCCCAACTCCTACCTTCTATAAATAGGACTCAAGAACATGGAATGTAGGGCAGAGATACAGTATGAAAGGAAGAGGATGCATCCCAATGATAAGCCATTAGGTTTTAATTACTAATGTAGAAGCAAATTTCTGATTGTGCAGCCACCTGCTTTGTGCAGCCACACAGTTATTTTTAGAAATATGGCATAATACACATGCATAAACTTTTGAAACTTGATTTTTAATGGGGTCATGCAAATCTGAGAGGGATGCTACATTTCATTTAGGTGCCAATGAGTATGCATATGTAATATGCCTATATTTGAAAATGTTCACTATTGCGCCACAAAAAGTACAAATTTATTTTTGAGAAGATTTTGGAGGAATTATTAAATGCTACTGAATCAGTATTGCATTTGCACGCATATGTATTGTAGCAGTATATTCTTACAAAACTGAAAAGTATTAGTTCATTCAATCCAAACTAGTATACATTTTGTCCCTTTCTGAAAAGGGTATCATTCCTATGCAAAAATAAACTCTGCCATCCCATTTCAGATTTTTTAAAAATCTGCCAGTATATACCCTGTTTCTCAGAAAAAACGACCCACCATAATAATAAGCCCAACCCTATTTTTGGGGGGTGGGCCTAATATTACCCCCTACCTCAAGAATAAGCTCGTGGATTTTTGCAGTCTTTATGTGCCCGGGATGCCTGCAGGATCCCTGGCTTCTGAGTCCGACAATGCATTTTTCTCCTCCCTCAAAAAAAGTAAGACCCTTCTTGAAAATAAGCCCAAGTACTCATTTTCAAGTCTAAAAGAAAATAAGACATGGTCTTATCGTTGGAGAAACATGGTATTTTCCATAAATGCTATTGTGAAATATACAGGTGTTTGGTTCTTCAGATCACCACTTACTCCAAGAAAAGTGACGACAGATGAGCAGACCTAGCACTGACTAGTCAAAATCAGATATAAAACATATGCCAGAGAAAATTATAAATAAACATAAAAATGACTGATTTCCATATATATTAAAATTATTTTACTTGTACTAAAATAATTCTATGTAGACTTGGGAAGGTTATGCATAAATAATTTACATTCGTTTCTTGTGATTTAATTCACAATTAGGATGTAAATCCCTACAATCAACTTTGGCTTTTGGTGACCTCTTGGGTGTGTCCTATATGGAATTGTTTTGCCATCTATTACAATAAAATAGGAAGGCCTTTCTTAGAATAACTTTCTTCTTAGGAGATATGAAAATGGATGGAAACTTAAATGCATTCTTATTCTTTAATGAATAGTTCCCTACTATAATTTATTTGCAGATAAATACAACATAGGTTTTTAAAAATCCAAACAGCATTATATGGCAAATGTGCAAAGCATTTTTAATATATATTTTCCCCTGATCAGCAAGTATTTAAATCTAGGAGAACAAGTCAGATACTCTGTTAATTTTAGCTTTAAAATTACAATGGTAGCCCATTTCCTATGACCTAATTCTCTCTTTAGTACTTCAAATGTACCTGTATTTTGGGGGTAGGTGTTTTTTTTCCAATTAGGTGTAACTTCCCTATGCAGCATTGTTTACCTGTATCACTTTGTTGTATTGTTTATGCCATGTAATTGAAGGAAAGCGCTGTTCCATTATAAAACATTTCTACAGTAGCACCATTTCACACTTGCCCTTTTTCGAAGATACACTATTTCATAAGCCGGACTGTTTTTAATATACTTTTGACTATATACCAAAACATTACCTTTTGCTGAGTTAGTTAATGCTTATAATTTTTGCTTCTTTCCATCCCTTTGAATATTATGAAAGCCAACTATGTTTTGCTGAATATGAATGCACCTTCAATAACCCCTTACTCTTCTCCTGTATAGTAATGTAGATGTGTGGAAGTCGAGAGAAAATGCTGACACTTTTAATAGCCTACCTGCCAAGATTGAAAAGAAGGGGGGATGGAAGGGACAGGGAAACAAACAGCAATTGCACCTGGTGGAATGGCCCCTGATGGGTTTTCAGACAAGTGTTACACATTCCTGGTGCTGAGTGTTTTCTAAAATGTCCTAAGAGTTGGTGCAATTAGAGAGTTATAGCTAACGGCAGATTTTAAGGGAAAAAAGCAAGCAAGAAAAGCCTTATTATTTACTTATGCAAAGTAACGCTCTTGTAAAAATTCTAGAACAGTGTGTAGCTGCAGAGATGTTGTTACTTTGGGCTATGCTAATCATTCACAATTCTCAAAGGTGAAGAGATGCACTTACCAAGATAAAGGAAGGTAAGCATTCACTATGCAGTTTTTGTGCAAATCACCGCCTTTCCCCACCTTCACTTTTTTTGAAATACAGTAAGTACAAAGTAAGTAAATACATTTCCCCCATCTTGTAAGCTTTTCTGGTGTTTAAAACTATCTACCTTGAAATCAAGTTTTCAGTTTATTTACTAAAATATATGCAATGATCTGTAGGAATTCAGCAAATACCATTTGGCCTTTATAATAATTTATGTAATGCTATTAATAGTCACTATTAAATATCTTATACAACCATTCATCTCCTTAGTATTTTGGAGGCATTTTTTATGAAAGGCATACTTTTAGAAGACTTAAAAGTTGTTATCAGATCATCTTAATAATCTATTTCAGCTGAGTATTGGGTACTCAATACTTGGGGTAGTATGCTGAAGAACACATTCAAAGAGTGGGGCTAAAAAATGAACAGATACAATTGGGTAAAAAGTACCCTATATACAGATAGACCTTGCTTACTAACTGCCTTGTGCAATGACCATCTGAAGTTATGATCGTGCTGAAAAAATAACTCTTCAATCAAGGCACACATTTACAACTTTTACAGTTCCTCAATCCTCAGTCGTGTGATCACCACTACAGTCAGTCCGCACTGTACTACTGCTGACCTAATGTTTTTCTCATCATCAATCCCATTCAGAACAAAGAGATTAGAGAGGAAGGAATTACAAGAGAGTAAGCAGGCACACAGTGACAAAACACATTAAAAACAAGCAGACCCAAATGCACTACGCGAATAGCCAGCATTATCTGTCTGCTTACTCTCCTAAAATTTCTCTCTGCTTGTAGTGGGATGTGGGTCAGGAATAGGAGAGATTGTCTAAAGGTATTGCTTCGTTTTTTTTCTATCCTCCATTCCCCTACTTGTTTAAGCAATTTTTCTAGTTTGTGGGGATGGAGAAAACAAGTGATGTTATATATGTGTACTGGTGCATGTGTTTGGGACTTGGAAAGAAGAACATTCTGCTTTCAAATGGTTTGCTATGAAAAGATAGTTGTCCCACGGCCTAATAATCAAGGTGGAATTTTATGGTCAAGGTGGAATTGTAATTTTCATTTTCTCTGGTCAAGAATTGCAGCCTTTGCCAAGATCAGGCAATACAAACTTTGGAAATATTCTTGAAAGTAATATGTAACTATAGCACTCAGACACTTTAGCCCTTAATTTGCAAATAATCACACTGAAGGAGGACTTAATTGTGAACTGCTGCTGCCGCCTGCTCCTATAAGATTCAAAATATTCTAGTCCAGTATAGAAAATTATTTAAGGTTATTGGTCACACTAGGAGGTTCAGAAGCATATTTTCTAAACTTCTTCAAAACAATTTTGGGAGAGATTTCACACGATTGCCATAGCAAGGCTAGCCACTAATTTTATTTATATATTTTTATTTATTTTGGAATCACCTATCTCCCTCATAGCCTCTCAGATGTGCTCAGTTTTCCCATTATACTTTTTGTACAACACAGAGATACACAGACACATTTATTTATTTATTTATTTATTTATTTATTTATTTATTTATTTATTTATTTATTTATTTATTTATTGGGAGCTGAATAGACTTTTAAGTTTTGTTGTGGCCTCTCATCATTTTTACTTTCTAAAAATACTGTGGGCGGGGGGGAATGAAACCAAGTGGGGCAAGCAGCCGTATCTATCTATCTATCTAAAACAGAGGATGTGGGTTTGTATTTGCTCTATACAAACCCACACCCCTACACCAATCTCACCCAAATTTTCAACCTTATTGTGATGAGATCAGCACTGGGGGAGGTCACCAAGGTATTTGCCTCCTCTTTGCCCCCTCAAAAAGGGTAGCAAAGGGGACACCCACCACCACCAATGGAGCAAAAACACTAACAATAACTGTACTGCATACGTGTCACATGCGTGTGCAGTACAGCCCTATTACCTCAGATGCCAGTCAGCAGGAGAAGGAGAGGCAGTGGGCAGGAGGCACAGGCTCCCCACACTGCCCCTCCATGAACCCAGCCTCCAGGGCAGTGGAGGAGCAAGCACCTGGCTCCCAACAGGTGATTTGCCCAGAGTCCCAGACCCCTGGGCACAGATGAGACCTGGGCACAGAGAAGTGATGCTGCTGCATGGAGCCTTCAGAAGGAGGCTGCAG